>JAGVVM010003418.1:0-26822 GCA_019149425.1 Psidium friedrichsthalianum
CCGTAACATAAGTTGGGATTGGGGCTAAGAAAGGCTTATTTTGGCTCAGAAGATATATGAGGTGGGTTTAACATTGGTGATCATCGCATCTTTGTCGTTAGTCTCAACCCTCAGAGTAGTCTTCAAAGGACACCATCGTTGTATGAGGAAGGTGTCAACTTCTGCTGATACCGTTGTCACTTCCGAACGGTGTAAACTTCACCTGAGTATATTTTGCAATTTGACTCACTCGAAGAGTTTTCTTTTACAATCAGATCCCATTAGGAATTTACAACAAAAGATAAGGTATTTTTACTAAGTGCACATGGACATTGATTTGAATGGGCATTGGCCTTGCTTTTGACTGGCACTTTGCTTTTTATGCCAGGGACTAGCTCTTTTGGTCCTACCCTTTTGCCTTTTCTTTTTCATTCTGTCTAGGAGAAGGAATTTTCAAAGATTGTGTCGCATACACATACATATCAAAGGTCTAGCATACTTGAAGAGTTGACTCAGGAACTCTGTGTAGACCTTACTTCTTCTGAGTTCTTCTGCTTTGAGGTAGCGCCATCTTCATCTTAGAATGAGTAATGATCACCAATGGGGTTTTTAAGATATGAATACGCAGGCTCAATTGGGCGGTGCAAAGGACATGAGTGTATTGGATAGAGAAACGAATGCTTTTCGTCGTCCTAAGGCACTTGAATTACCGTACGAGGTTGAAAGCTAAGACACACTCGAAAATTGACGTTAGTCCAAGCAAGAAAATTTCCAATCATTTACCTCGTGCTATCGCTGGAATTACCTCCATTTGGCCCTGATGTGGGGTGGTTCTTGACAGGGGTTATGAAATAAAGTCGCGCTCAAATGGGTTGTCAATGGTTACCTGTAGTGTTTAGGATAGAGAAATAAATGCCTCATTCCTTTCGGTATCGTACCTTTTGCGAGAAAACCCATTGCCTTAGGGAATACGGAACCTATTTGGCACACAACTCACTGTGGATATGGGACGTGTATGGAAATAGGGTCGCCTTTCATCATCCTGTCATGCCCCATTCTACACATTCGATGCATCATGTGTAGTCATGCTCCAAGCCAGAATCGGCAAATTAAACATGCAGAAAAATTTATGGAATGTGCAAACACAATACGGTTGCGGCAATGCATGTTTACGAATGTGCAAGTGTATCAAGAATTGGAGAATTTCTTGTGAAGGGGAATTACGAATTGCCCCCTAGATTGAGAGTCTACTCTTTAAGTCGAGAAGTGGCCTGTATCTGTGTTTGCCCCTGTAAGCATCTGGGCCTTTTCAATGTTAACAACCGTCATGGTTGTCAGTCAAATGCCCTTTTTCGATTCAAGGTAGCCATCAATTTGCCCCATTTTCATCAAAATGGATCTTATCGGATGATTATAATTTTGCCCTTTGGGGCCGTTCGACATGTTAAATGTTAGTATTAACATCTCCTGTCAAAAGAAAAAGAGACATGTAACGATATTGGAGGGGATAAATTGGAAACGATACTGGTTTACCCTTCATTTTGAATGCCTTGCAGGAGTCTCTTATCAGCTTCACCGATCGAGTTTGTCTCCACTTTCGGAGGGCATTTCACCATTAGAGCCAGGTTGTGGCAGAGTATCGACTTTGGTATCGCTCATCGAGTATTCCTGTTTCCTTCTGCAAAAAGAAATGTGCAAAAGGTTGTATTATTCATTTACAATACTCACAACATTTCCATCCTCGAGGATCGAACTCGGGATGTCTCGAACCACTGTCATTCCCCATGCCATCTGGTCCACAAGACCACAGGCGTTCATGGAGGCTCCTCTTAGAGGTTAATTTTCGGATGGCACAGTCTTGTCGTATTGGGCAATTTTATACCATGATGTTTTTCAAGGCAATTTACAATCCCTGTTAAGAACGGAATAAATTAATTCAAAGCTCGAGATGATTATGGTAAATTGAAACGATACAAAATTACTCTTCTTTGAGACTGCTTGGGCTTTTTATTTGCAATTTCCTTGTTTGAAGCCGTCGATCCTCTGTCGGAGAAATGGATTCACCTGAGGCAAGTACCGCATAGGAGATATCATTGGAACGAATACATTTCACCTGTTCCAGTAAATTTGCATCAGTAGGACCCTCAATAGTGATTTTGGTGGCTTGTTGATTCGGGAGCTTTCCCTGAACCTGGGCTCACATGAAATAAATGCGTGTATGCATAAATGCATGAAATGCATGTAATAGTCCTAAAGTGACTCAGATTGTCCAAAAGGTAGCCAAAGCGGCTCCTGCTTTCATTTCAAGGATGATATTGCTTGACTGCATCCGCATTTACAGGATATCCTAACTCTTTCCATCCATGTTTACAAGAATCAAAGCTCCCCCAGGAAGGACCTTTTTGACGACAAAAGGACCCTCATAATTTGGGGTGAACTTGCCCCCGGGATGAGAAACATTTGGAACTGTCTTTTTCACTACCAGATCTTCTACTTTAAAATTCCTGGGCCTGACTTTTCGATTGAACGCTTTGGCAACTCTTCTCTGGTAGCTCTGACCGTGACATATTGCCCTCAGACGCTTTTCGTCGATCAGGTTCAACTGTTCATACCTCTGCTGCGTCCACTCTGCTTCGGAGAGTTTGATTTGGGATAAGATTCTCAGAGAGGGGATTTCAACCTCTACCGGTAAAACTGCCTCCATACCGTAAACTAGGGAATATGGGGTTGCTCCAGTCGAGGTTCGTATCGAAGTCCGATATGCCATCAACGCGTACGGCAGTTTCTCATGCCAGTCTCTATAATTCTCTGTGGTTTTCGCCAGGATTTTCTTGATGTTCTTGTTTGCCGCCTCTACAGCTCCATTCATTTGTGGGCGATAGGGAGACGAATTAAGATGTCGAATGTTGAATGCTTGTAGGAGATCATCGACTATCTTATTGTTCAAATTGGAGCCATTGTCTGTGATTATCGCTTGAGGGGCCCCATATCGGGAGATGATATCCCTTCTGATGAACTTGGCCACATTCTTTGCTGTGACATTCGCATATGAGCTTGCTTCGATCCACTTCGTAAAATAGTCGATCGCTACCAAGATAAAGCGGTGCCCATTGGAAGCATTAGGGTGAATCGGACCGATCATGTCTATCCCCCACATGGTGAATGGCCAAGCCTCTGACATCTGGTGGAGCTCGTTCGGGGGTGCGTTAATTCTGTCGCCGTATACCTGGCACTGATGACAGGACCTTACATGTTGGTTGCAGTCTGCCTCCATGGTCGTCCAATAGTAACCAAGCCGCATGATTTTCTTTGCGAGGAGGTGGCCGTTCATATGAGGACAGCATATCCCTTCATGGATCTCCTTCATGAGCATGTTTGCTTCTTTAGCGTCTACACATCTCAATAAGACTGAATCGAAGGATCTTTTATAGAGAGTTTGCCCGCTCAGGAAGAATTTGGTAACCATCTTTGCTATGTACTTCTTATCCCCGATCTGACTCCCTGGAGGGAATTCTCCTTTCGAAAGATAATTCTTAATGTCGTGATACCAGGGCTCGCTATCGAATTCGCCTTCCACTAGCATGCAATAGGCTGGCTGATCGATGACATTGATTTTTAAAGGCTTGATGTCGAGCCCGTCCTCTACTTGCAACAACGAAGATAGAGTGGCTAACGCGTCTGCAAAGTGATTCTAGGTCCTTGGCAGATATTCGAACGAGATTTCGTCAAAATTATCGGTTAACTCCTCTAGCAACTCATGATAGGGAATGAGCTTAGAATCTCTTGTTCTCCATTCCCCTGAGTTTGGAGAATAATCAGCATTGAGTCCCCATAAACTTGTAACCTTCGCACCTTCATGGTGATGGCTAATTGCAGACCTAGAATACAAGCTTCATATTCTGATATATTGTTGGTGCATGGAAATACTAACTTCGCAGAAACCGGATAATGTAAGCCGTCCGGGGATATCAGTACTGCCCCAGTTCTAGATCCGGCCAAATTAATGGCACCATCAAAATACATGGTCCACTTATCATCAGACAATGCGAGGATTCGATCCTCGACCTCTTCCTCATCAGCGATTACAAACCCCTGTGAATTTTCTGCCAACATGTCGGCTATGGCCCGCCCCTTGACTGACTTCTGAGGTGAACTCCTTATGTCAAATTCTGATAACAGTACTTGCCACTTGGCCAGCTTTCCCAATAAGGCGGGTTTCTCCACCAAGTACTTAATTGGGTCGCATTCTGTTACCAGCTGGATATGGTGGTGGAGGGTGTACTGTCTCAACCTGTGGAGTACCCAGATTAGTGCGACGCACGTCCTTTCAACCATCGGGTAATTAGCCTCCGATTGCGTGAACTTCTTACTCAAGTAATAAACTGCTCGCTCCTTCCCGTCCTCCGGTTTCGTCTGGGCGAGTAGAGCTCCTAATGATTCCTGATATATCGTCAAGTACAGAGTCAAGGGGACTCCCGGGGTTGGTGGTACCAATATTGGAGGTAGGATCAGATACTCCTTGATCTTCTCAAATGCCTTATGGCATTCTGAATCCCAAATGACTTTGGCACCCTTCTTGAGGAGCTTGAAGAACGGTTTTGCCACATCAGAAAGCTGGGATATAAATCTGGCAATGTAGTTTAACCGTCCCAGCAGGCTTCTCACTTCCCTTACTGAGGTTGGGATACTAATGTCCCGTATAGCTTTGATCTTGGAAGGGTCGACCTCGATGCCATGACTGCTAACCACAAATCCCAAAAGCTTTCCAGATTTTGCTCCAAATATGCACTTGTTGGGGTTCAACCTTAGCTTATATTTTCGTAGACGTTCGAACAACTTTCTTAACACCAGAACATGGTCTTCTCCTGGTCTGGACTTGGCAATCATATCATCTACGTACACCTCGATTTCCTTGTGCATCATGTCATGGAATAGAGCGACCATGGCCCTTTGGTATGTCGCCCCAGCATTCTTCAACCCGAAAGGCATAACCCTATAACAAAAGGTGCCCCATGGTGTTATGAATGAGGTCTTCGCCTTATCTTCCTCCTTCATTAGGATCTGATTATAGCCAGAAAATCCATCCATAAAGGAAAACCGTTCGAACCCGGCTGTACTATCGACCAACACGTCTATGTGCGGCAAAGGAAAATCATCCTTTGGGCTGGCTTTATTCAGGTCTCGGTAATCGACGCAGATTCGGACTGTGCCGTCTTTCTTCATCACTGGCACGATGTTTGCGATCCAATCGGCATAGGGGATCGCTTCTATGAATCCCACCTTGAGGAGCTTCATCACTTCCTCCTCAATTTTCTTGGAAAGTTCGGGCCTCGTTCGCCTAAGCCTTTGTTTTTTTGGCAGGATGCTAGGGTCAATGGGTAGTACGTGTTCCACAATGTTAGGGTCGAGGCCGGGCATGTCTGCATACGACCAAGCAAAGACATCTTGGTATTCCCTGAGAAGTTCAGTCATTCGGGCAGCTTCAGAGGGTGACAAGGACTCCCCAATCTTCACTTCTCTGACATTCTGTGAGTCGCCCAAGTTCACTACCACTGCCTCTTCTGCTGTTAGGGGTTTAAACTCTTCGTACCGACTCCAATCTCTCTGAATATCTATGAAATCCTCATCTTCTTCCCCAATGCCACAAGAGTAATCTCCTTGGTGATCCGAGTCACACAACAGCCTATTATGCATGCTTGGAATGATATGCCTGAAATGTCATGAAGATGATTAGTCCCTTTCAGCAAGTAGTTTTCATGCATGATTTTCAAAAACCATTTGAAAAAACGTAATAAGAGAGCCAATCCTCATATCCTCGGACATCTTTGCTTCTCTTAATTTGCTTGATAAACTAGGAAGCGTGCGGGAATCCAGGCCTCAAATCTTCGAGAATCGAAGATAGGCATCATCATTGGGCTGGTTTGGAATGTTCCCGCACGCCCTTAATAAAACGTGCACATGCATTTTATTGAATTTCACTGATAAGGCCGCATTACAAGGCAACCATTTGGACCAACGGCTCGAGATCCAAAGGTATTTTCTTGGAATTGAAAAGAGAGAAACCAAACGAAATGCAACAACTGAATTAAAATTACGGTTAAAGAAATGCTATAAGAAGCAGAAGAAGAGCCTCTTTACTCAGGCGAGATAGAGTCCTCGTCAAGCCTCTCGATGATGACGTTGACGGTGTCTTCTAGAAACGGATTGGACATATCAAGCTCTGCTGCGCCTTGATAGCTTCATCTGCTAGCATCTTGGGGCGCTCGGAGAAATACTGACCCAGCGAACTCCCGATCGCATTAATTTTTCCTTTCCAAGCTCTGGAGCCAATGAATGAATTAACTCTGCCTCCTCGACTCCACGGCCCCTATGATGGCCTCGGCCTTGGCGTCCATGACAGCTTCTGGAAGTAAGGCCCTTACTGGATTCACCAGTATATCCTAGGCCTGTTCGGTGCTTGTTGGTGTCCAATTGCAGCGGCGAGCGGATCCCTTGACCATTCTTTCCTAGACCGAGTCCAGGGATAAAACCATATGCCAATAGCATTTTTCCAGGTGCTAGAGTATACTTGGAGGCGCAGGAGCCCTCATTTTGGTTCCTGGAGGTGCATGCGTGACTGCTACCAACTCGAGAGAATGATAGCTAGCCTCTTCTTTGCGCTCCGGCTCCACATATGGGACCGCGCTCTTCTGGTATGCGGTGAAGTCCATTTCCCCATGCACGGTTATCACTTTCCCATCAACCACAAATCGAACCTTCTGGTGCAGGCTCGACGGTACTGCGCCTGCAGTGTGGATCCATGGTCTGCCCAATAGAAATCCGAAAGCACTCGGGAGGTCCATGACTTGGAACCCAATGGAGAACTCTACTGGCCCAATTAGGACATCTAGCTCGATTTCACCAACCACATTCTTCCTCATTCCGTCGAAAGCTCTGATTGTGGCATTGGAGGCACGGATGAGCTCCTCATTCACACCCAGGTTCCTGAGTGTGGCCAACGGACATATGTTGAATGCTGACCCATTATCAATTAGCACGTGGGAGACTTGCTTGCCGTGGCTCCTCGCCGATATGTACAGAGCCTTATTATGGGCCCATCCATCCACAGGAATGTCCTCATCCGAGAAGGATATTTGGTCCTTTAGCAATATGGACCCCACGAAGTCCTCCAGTTGCACCTCATTGATAGTCTCTGGTACGTGTACTTCGTTTAGTACTTTCATCAGGGCACTTTTATGCCTTTCCGAATTGATAAAGAGGTCGAGCAGTGAAATCTGAGCTGGCATTTTCCTTAGCTGCTCTATTACTTCAAACTCACTTGTCCTCACGATGGACAACGCCCTCTCTGCGTCCTCTTTTGACACCTCTCTCTTCTCTGATTCACCTTCTCTTAGTGGATAGCACCTGCCAGATCTCATGACGGCATCTATCTCACCGGTACCGTAATCCCAAGGGACAGCTCTGGATCGTAATCCGCTGGTGGAGGGACCTTTATCACAATCTTTTCAACTTTTCATCATGTTGTGCCTTCCTCTGCTCCAGTTTAAGCTCTATGAGGGAAATCACCGCATGGTCGAGGGAACTACTCTCAACGTTCTCCCTTTTGTCTACCTCATCCAGCTTGATTACAAAGGGGGCCTTTGATCCTATCACAGCGATCAGCTCATCCTTTTCGATGTATTCAGAATCGTAGTCAGAACACCATGCTTCAGGCGACATCCCTAAAGTGGCCATTTTAGCTAAATATTTCATTTTTTTCTCTCTTGAGGCTTTCCTATCGACGGGGCATGTAGCGGCTAGATCAAACACCTCTTGCAGCTTCGTAACATCGACCATGAATTCCAACTCGTCCATGTCATCCTTATCCCATATGGCGTTTACCCTCTCGTGATCCGGTAGGGGATTTTGCTGCACATTCGGTTCCGTTTTGTCAAACTCCAATACTCCTCCATCCATCAGCGCCTGCACCTTATATTTGAGCACGAGACAGTTATCTGCGTTGTGCCCTTTTTCGCCCATGTGATAGGCGCACGACTGGGTCTCGTCAAACCCAGGAAACCTCGGCGGGTTCGGTCTAGGTGGCTCTTTGGCGACTAGGCGCCCTTCCAGTAGCATAGGTAACAACTTCGATAGGGGACGAGGTAATGGAGTGAAAGACGGTGTGGTTCTTCTCTTAACTTCGAACTTTTCTGGAGCCGATCCGGACGAGCCACCTTGAGTAGGGGTGGATCCTGAAAACTTCTTTGGCCTCGGCGGGTTTGGTACAAAGGCGACTTCGCCTGCATTCTCCCTTTCCCTTTTGGCTGGATAAGGCCGTTTAAACGACGGCTCTGGTATACGCTTCTCCCTTAAGGCCCATTCATGACGTTCTGCCACCCTGATGAGATGCGCGAAAGTTTGACAGCCTGAGGTATTAAGCTTCTCGAAGTACTCGAGCGGTAACGTCTTCAGAAACAGATCTACTAACTCCTCCTCTGGGATGGGTGGCTTGACATGGGTAGCTATCGCTCGCCACCTCTGAGCAAAAGTACGTATAGACTCATTCCTTCCTTTCAGGGTCCTCAACAGGTCTTCCCTGGTAGGCGCTGTAGCCGTGTTGAACTTGTATTGGTGAAGGAATTCCTCGGCCAGGTCTTCCCAATTGTCATACTCTTCCATGTCGAGCTCGATAAACCACGCCAGTGCAGCGCCAGACAGGCTCTCTTGGAATGTGTTCATCAGCAGTGGGACATAGTCAGAATAATGCGCCATTTTACGCAAGTAGTATTTCAAATGAGCCCGAGGACAGCCTGTCCCATCGTATTTTCTCACAAACTCAGGTTCCTTGTACCCAGCTGGAACTTCTATCTTGGCGAACGGCGAGATTTTGTCGAACCGAGCCAACTCGTATCCTTGGCTACTAAGACACTCTTCGATCTTTGCCAGCCTCCTCGCGCCTTCCTCAGTCCCAGCCACGGGTTTCTCTTTCTTCTCCCTTTCTAGGTCAACTACGATCGGTGAAGTCTTAGGGGGTGCTTCCTTCTCGGGTTCAGTACTCGCAGTCTGGTTGGTATCTGAGCCAGTAGATGTACTGGTATTTGTAAACGGACTGGTCTCTGGTGCACTAAGGGACTTCCCTTGTGTGGCAGTCATCATCGCCTTCATTTCTGCCATCATGGCAGCTATCATGTTTATCTGGTTCTCGAGATTGGCCACCCTAGGGCTCAATTCCTCGCGTTCCATTCTTGTCCTAAGACGGGTTCTGATACGGCTACGTGGCACTTCCGTGATCAATGGTACCTGAAAAAAGAATTTATACAAATGAGTATGATGAATGAAAATGACAAGTCGATCCATGACAACCCTCTAGACCCAAGAAACAAAGCCAACATGATCAAAAGATTAATTCAAACAAATTTCGATTTCGTCAGCTTTTACGAAAAAATTCGTATCAATTCCCACAGAATTCGAAAAAGTACCAAACTTTGCAAGCTGATAATTAAGACAATGATGTACAACTTTCATTTTTTGAGATTGGGAAGATTCCTCATGGATTAGTACAGTTTAATACTTCTTTCTAAAATTTTCTTCAGAAAACTGATTTGTCCAGTTTTTACTTTGAGGATAAATGGGTCATCAAAAATGTGAATTGATGCCCAAAAATTTCTAGTCCACTAATTAAAAGCCCAATCTACAACTTTCATGTTTTGATTTTTCTCAAAAGAGCATGTTTTCTAGTGATAAATGGAGAAACAAAAGTGAAGTCGAGAAAATTCCAGAATCCAGACAGTTTTTCTTTCACCTTAAATTCGGTAATAAATGGAAAATACATTGAATTGATTCAAAATTTTTTTGAATGATGAATTAGGGTCTTGTGAACATTTTCTATGAAGATTTTATGGGTCAATTAAAATCATAGAATTTAATAAAAATTATGTAATACCAGAAAGTCAATCTAAACAGTAACATTTATTACAAGAAAAGCTCATAAAGTCACGAAAATGCAATTAAACATGGAACAAGAATCCTAAACATGGCAAATCAAGCTATTTTTCTTTTCTTTGTGGCGACGCGATCTATAGGCGAACGGGCCTCCAACTCTTTCCGAAGTCGTGCATTCTCCTTAGCCAAAGTCTCCATTTGTTTCTTCGCCTTTTGCGCCTTCTTTGCATAGGTCTCGATCTCGGCTTGACGAGTGGGCTTCACGATCACCAACGGGAACTTCGGAAGCATGTGAGTTGGTATTACATGGTGCTTAATATACCGGGCCTTCGCATGATAACGTCTTTCCTTTCCCTCGAGCTCCTCCTTGGGTAGTGATAGTGAACAAATCTTGGACTTGAGCCAAGTTTGGTCAAGATGCTTGATCTCGGTTCCATAATTCTCGGCTGCAACGAATTCAACTTGAAAAGTGTTTGGCCCCAAAGGTGGTGGAATATCCTGTAAAACTCCATATTGCCGTACCACACGGAGAGGATGATACCGCGTCATGCCGGTAATACCCAAAAGAAGTATAGGCTCCCGCTCACCATGGTACAAACGAGCCTTAGAGACTTGAAACCATATAGCTTGCCATAGAAAAACCTTGGGACTCGGATCTTTAAATAAATCAATCCACTCGGAATAAGACAATCTAGCAATATTTTTTTGCAACTCTTGAAATTTTGCAATTGGGTTTTCCTCTGGACTTACCCGTGGAATGGTCATTCTTGAGCCGAACTTCGCATAATGAGAGAAAAACCACATTTGCAAAAGTCCAACCGGAGCGTGAAATGTTTTATCCTTGTTTTGTTTAAAACGAGTCAGAGATATAAAAGTCTCGGCCAAAATAGCATTAGTAAAGTTCATTCCACTACAAACTTGCCTAGCTATCCAAGCCATTGATGGACTAATAAAATCCTTTTGGAGTGGAAAGATCACAAGTCCGAAGAAAGCTAGAATAAAGATCCTGCTTTGCAAGTGTGAATTGCTCTCATAAAAAAGTTCAATGAGGAATGAGAAAGGGCACATATGACAATTTCCTTTTAAAATTTTCCTCATTTTATTTTCGCTAATTTTCAAAAACTCAGCAAAAATGACAATTGGATCCATTCCTACACAAGGGCGAATTAAATCAATACTCAAAGGTTTTCCAATGGCAATGCTATACTCTTCCAAAGTCGGAGTGAGCTCGTGCTTACCTAAAATGAAAGTAGCGGTATATGGGCACCAGAAATGTGCAAGCGCCTGCATGACCCCAGTCTGTAATTCGATGTCCAAAAGTGGCAACATGTGACCCATACGGCTAAGGGCATAGGTCCGTGCATCAATGCTCAAACGCCCCCACATCTGCTTCAACTCGGCCTTTGGAATGTACACGAAAAGGATATCGATGTGTCCCATTGTCTATAGATCACGCGCCACAATCCTAAGTGTCATGGACCGACCCAAACAATAACATAAGACAAGATGAAGTTTAGAAGCATACCTTACCGTGGGATAAACAATCACATGGACATGCACATGACTCGTGGGTTAACCTTATTCTAACTATCCTAAAGGCTCACAAATTGAAGCGAAAGACTTACGGCAAGGCGACAATCTCGCGCACATAATCAAGATTAGCCGCTATCCCGCGACGTAACCAAGATTAGCCGGGCCTTTCCACTTCGGCTGCTCGAGTCAAAAATTAAAACCACCGCTTTGGTAATCTTACCAAGCCTGAGGTATAACTTTTAAAACTCATTTTTGAAAAGAAGTTCGGGATTGAATCTGGACTAACTTTCGACGTGATCTCACGGCGAACGCTAGAACCAAATCACAATACCATCCTAAAACTAGTGGCCCAGGTCCGGCCACGGGATGTGTGTGATGTAGTGCTAAAGCGATTAATCATGCACAACAATTAAATGCAAACACCGCTTCAATAATTCAAAAATTAAATCACAAGTTTCACACACCAAACCTGCAAAACAAAGGGTTAGCCAAACACTCCACCCCTTATAACTCCCATTCTGCAAAACCATTTAACACCTAAAAATTAGAATCCAACCAATTTTCAAACCAAATGGATTTTCACGAAATTTTTTGGCCTAAGTCCACTAAGGCTTTTAAAATTTCGAAAAAAATTCAAGTACTCCAATTAGTGCTTTATTCTTTCGAAAGTTCCAAAAAACCAGTCCCCAGCGGAGTCGCCAAGCTGTCACGACCCGAAAAAAATTATTAAATTTAAAATCGGGTGAACGGATTATCAGGTTAATTGACTAACCTAATTCGGACCCTCCCAAGTCCTACCGAATCGCAACTTAAGTTCTTTTCATGCAAAGATTTTTAATTTGGAGTCGCCACTAATCATTTTGGTAGGTCGATTAGAAACCTAAATAAATTAGCGGGAGAACTAATTTATTTCTGCGAACCAGAAAAAATGAGTTCGGGGACTTGATTACGCTAGATCATTCTAACGCCCTTCCGGTACCATTTTATTTCATAAAACTCATTTGGAATGATTGGGAAGAAGTTTGGGTCAAACTGACCAGAAGAGTAAAATGGTCATTTTTCAAGGATCGGGAGGTGGAAACATCAAAAATAGGATTGGCCAGTCGAAAAAAAAAATTTAGTTGGATACGCGTAAATTAATGACAACACAAATACGAATGCGGCATGTGGATATGGAGACATACGAGTACGACATGACATAATCGAAATTTAAATAAATTCATTTGGGTAAGGAAATTCTCGAAGATTTAATGGATAGGATTGTTACCTGATTTGACAGATTTGATGGTCGAATTCGGACCTCGTGTCACCTTATGGATCAAGATTACGGCTCGAACGATGGGGATGAACTCTGACTTGTGTTGATCGGTAGAGAAATTAGTGATGGTAACACCTAGATTTAACTCCACCATCTTCAAGACACTCTTTTAAAAAAAAAGGGATTCTCTCTCTCTTTTTTTTTTCTTTCTCTCTAATTTTTTTGTGAATCTCTCAAAACTCTCTCAGTTCCAAAATTTTCTTTCCCCAAAAGAATCCCCCCCCAAACTCTCTCTTCTTCCTTTTATAGGCAACTCATTATTCTCATTCAATTTCTCCACTAACTCTATCTCATTTCTAATTTCTCCACTAACTCTTCTTTATTTTCATCTTCCTTTCTCCATCTCTATCTCACATTCTAATTTTCCACTAACTCTTCTTCATTTTCATCTTCCCTTCATCCATACTATCTCCAATTCTACTAACTCTTCTTCATCTCCATCTTCCGTATCTATTCTCATCTTATTTTCTCTATCTATTTTTCTCCATCTTCTCTTCCCCATCTCTCTTCTCCATCTCCTTTTCTCCCTCTTCCTTCTCCATCTCCTCTTCTCTATTCTTCCTTCTCGTCTCCCCTTCTCCATCTCCTCTTCTCCATCTTCCTTCTCTATTCTAATTCTCCACTAACTCTTTTTTTTGTTATTTGCAAAATAATCCCTCAAGAGTTAGGTATTTGCACTCTAGTCCCTGAGATTTTAAGTATTTGCAATTCAGTCCGTGGAGAAATATTTCTTTAAGTCCA
This sequence comes from Psidium friedrichsthalianum, assembly GCA_019149425.1. Taxonomy (NCBI): domain Eukaryota; kingdom Viridiplantae; phylum Streptophyta; class Magnoliopsida; order Myrtales; family Myrtaceae; genus Psidium; species Psidium friedrichsthalianum. The sequence goes on from JAGVVM010003418.1 coordinate 13,493, forward strand.
AATCTCCTCACAATTTTCGACACATCTCCCCTATGCTTAGTCGAAATTCATCGTATGTCAAATTTAAGCTCATTTCTTGCCGCTGAAGATAATGCAAAATTTAATTAAAGCCCTTTTGCAAAATTGAGTCATTCTATGTATAAATGGGCCAAGATGAAAATTTGGAAATATTAGAGAATAATGTCACAACTCCTAAAAGTGAAAAATAAAATAAATTGACCTCAATTGAATTTTTTTGGCCCGATTCGAGATTATGCTCGTGAAGAAATACACGACCCCGAATTGGATTTTTTTAAATTTGTATGGCCAACATGAAAAGGAATTTAAAAGAAAAATATTGACTATTTTTATGTATTTTTGTAGCCTCAAATGCTATTATTTATTAATATTTTCTAATTTCTAAAAAATATATTAAAAAATAATAAAAAATATGAAAAATTATTTTTTGTTCAAAAATGGTTGCCTAAGCTTGGTCAAGGCCTTCAAAGTTGATTTTACAATTTCTCATTTTTTCTTGATTTTTTTATGAATTTTCAAGGATAAAAATATCGAAAAATACTGAAAATATGAAAAATTATTTTTTGGTCAAAATTGGTTCCCTAGGCTTGGCCAAGGTCCCCAAAGTTGAGTTTTCAATTTTATGAATTTTTATGGATTTTCTATTAATTTTTCAAAATAAAAATGCCGAAAAATACTGAAAATATGAAAAATCATTTTTTGATCAAAATCGGTTCCCCAGGTTTGGCCAAGGTCCCCAAAGTTAATTTTTTTATTTTATGAATTTTAAAAGAGAAAAAATGATTAAAAATCAGGTGTCAACAGCGACCCAAGAGAGGTCGATCCATGACTTGCTTAATTGGTCCAACTTTGTTCTTCCATTTTGATGGAGAAATCAGACAAACTTTCTTTAGGAAGACATGAGTGAATTTCCTAGAAAAAATTTTCCGAAGGAATTTTTTTTTATGACAATAAGTTTTCAAGGGTAAATTTTGTCAAGAAAATCTTGTATCCATTGAAGCATTAAGGAATGATGTGATAAAATCTTTTATTGGTCAACAAAATTTTTCGAAGGGATTTTTCCGCATTTATCTTTTCGAAAATGGCACACCAATTTGATTTTTTATTTTTATTTTTTAAAAAAAATGACCATGATGTTAAGTTCAAAATTTGATTGACACCTAACATGGACTAACCAAAAATAAATACAAGATAAAGTTAGAGAACTTATTTTACCTTGAAAAAAATACAATACAAATCACATAGGCATGCACATGAATCGTGAGCTTAAATCTTTGTCTATCTATCCTAAAGGCTTTTGCAAATTGAAGTAATGAACTGAATGGCATGTCGCAGCCTCGCGCACAATCGTCATGACAGTCACAGCCTCACGTATAATAGTCATGACTAGTCACAGCCTCGCGTATAATAGTCATGAATTGTCGAGTCCAATTACTTCGGTTTGATTCGGTTGACAAGGGCAACGCTCATACATCATAGCCTCACGCGTATGAGAATTACTCTTGAGCCATTTTTTGAAAAAAAATTTGGGATCCAGATGTGATAACATTTAGCGAAGCCTTAACGCCAAGGTTAAAGAACTCTCTAAATACGATCTTAAAATTATTGGTGTGACCGAGGTCCAGCCATGGGTTGTATGTGATATAGTGCAAATGTTGTAAATACATGCACAACATTTAAATGCAAACGCTGCTTCAATAATTCAAAAATTAAATGAAAATTTTCATACACCAAGCCTGTAAAATAAGGGGTTAGCCACAAACTCCTCCCCTTATAACTCCCATTCTACAAAATTATTTAACACCTAAAAATATGAATTCAATCAAAATTTGCCAAATCAAGTGATTTTCCATGAAAAGTTTTTTTTTTTGGCCCAAGTTCTCCTTAGATTTTGAAAAAAATTCAAGTAATCCCCAATAGAGTTGTCAAGCTGTCGCGACCTAAAAATTGATTATATGATTTCAGGTTAATGGATTATCAAATTAATTAATTAATTAAATTAGCTCGAACTCTCTCAAGTTCTACCAAATCGTGACTTAAGTTTAATTTTAAAAATATCTTGGAGTCGCCACTAACCATTTTTTTTGATAGGATGATTAGAAATTGAATAGAATAGCAGGAGAACTTGGGCCAAAATGTTGTGATTAGGTGATCAGACTTGATTACATTAACCTTTCAAATTAGAGATTAGGTGATCAGGACTTGATTACATTAACCTTTCAATTAATGCATTTTCGGTACCAGTTTCATAAAAAATATTCAATTTAGCAATTATGATGGATTCCACACTGAAGCTCAAGGTAAAATTTTTTGGGTTTTTCCTATTATTAAAAGAGAAAGAACTAAACTATATGTAATGTATGCGGTTTACTCTAAATATTTACAATGTAGGTTATACATATAATTATATACATAATGTGAGAATATGCACTCTTTTGTCTTGAACATGGTAATTTGATAACGCAAATCTTTTGGATTTTTTTTACATAGAGGTATAATCATAATTCAAATCAATCCATTTAAGCAACAAAATTCTTGAATATTCTAAATGGTTAAGGTCATTACCTAATTTGATGGATTTGATTGCCGAATTCAAACATCGTATTATCTCGTGGATCAAGATTTCAAATGGCGGCATGAACAACTGGGATGGACTTGTGACTCGAACAATAGGGATGGACTCGTAGCTTGCGTTGGTCGATAGAAGAATTGGGATGGTAACACTGAGTTTAGAAATCTCATCCACCTCTCAAAAAATCTACTCTCTCCTCTCTCTTATGTCTAGTAAAATTCTCTCTAAAATGAATCCTTCCAAATCTTTCCTTCTTTCCCTCTTTTTATAGCTTGTGTCTCATCTTCCATTCTAATTTATCCACTAACTCTTTTTTTTTCTTCATCTTCCTTTCTCTACCAACTCTTCTTCATCTTCCCTTCTCCACAAACTCTTCTTTATCTTCACCTTCATTTCTCCACCATCTCTTCTTCATCTTCCCTTCTCCACCAACTCTTCTTTATCTTCACCTTCCTTTCTCCACCAACTCTTTTTCATCTTCCCTTCTCATCTTCCTTTCTCCATTAACCTTCCTCATCTTTTAAATATTTATATTTTAATCCCTGAGATTTTAAGTGTTTGCAATTCAATTTTCAAAGAAATATTTCTTTAAATTCAAGCCCTCATAAAATCACCGTTCGTCAATTTAAGCTCAAATCTTCTGTCATTGGCCCGAATGAGAAGCACGAGAATTATATATTTTTGGATAGAGACTAAGGTGTCCCTAATTTTCATATATGCAGAATAAAATACCTAAAAGGATCACCAAAATTAGGCACAATAGGCTATTGTTATTTGTTTTGATGAGATTGGCCAATGGATAGACCATTGGCATGTGTTTTTGACGAGATTAATTAATGGGTTAGGCCATTGATATTTGTTTTGAGGTTATGGTTTGAAACAAATACTTTTGCTATGAATTTATTATGTTTATGTAAAATATAATTCGTTTTGGTTGTAAAGGTTTGATATGTTTCGAGTTTGAGGTAAATGAGTTATATTTTGAGTATTAAATATGCATAGTGATTGTTCGATCCACTTAGAAGAAATGTATTACTCACTGAGCCGTGTTAATTTACTCATTTTATCTTCTTTGTCTTTCAAGTTTGGCGAGTCGTAAGTAGGGCGTGATTGATCATTAGCAGATGACATTTTGTCAGTGGAGGCATTTATGTATGATTTATGAGTTGGATGTGGCTATGATGAGTCCTTTAAGTTGTTATTAGATATGTACATCCTGTTAGTAGAAATATGTGTATATCTATTGATATTTTAGTAGCAAGCTCTAATTTTGTAACTAAAGAACTTCATGATCTAGTATATGGATGTATATATTTGATTTCAAATTAAGTATTGATTTGGTTAAGGCTACGTCCTTTTGAGAAAGGACAACCGTGTCATGGCCCTTATTATAGTGATTTTTGGATGTGACATTTGTTGCTATCAGAGTATAGATTATGATCTTTATGGATATATATATATATGAGATGTTGTGAGATAGTGTGATGGATTTTAATATATTAGCCTAAGAGATATTGAGGCATAGTTTTATTTTATTCTTGGATCGAGATAATCATGAGTTTACCCAGAGCTACTTGCTAATTACCAAAGAGCATTAGGAGTAAGAGAGTTATTACCTTTGATTTCGGGAATGTGTCTTGAGATTTTAAAGGCAGGCCTTCGATAATAGGAGGAGAAGATACAAGAGTTTATTTGCAGGAATTAATAGAGGAGAGCCAGCAACAAAGGGCTCAAGACAATGTAACTAGAACTGTTAAGCCTAAAGGTGAGAGGTTACACCTTGCCCAATTTAGAATAGTAAATCCACTCACTTATGATGAGAACGATTCGATGGCCAGCTCCCATAGTGTGAAATGATCGTGCGGAGCATTGGATTAGGAAGATAAGGGATCTTTAGAGTTAAAGGTGCTTCTAAAGAGAAAATGGTTGACTTTGCCACCCAATATTTGGAAGGTAAAGTCAAATATTAATGGGAGAAAATAAAGTTCGCCCTTGGAGATGAGGATATTGCTATTTCTTGAAAGAATTTCAAGGAGATTTTGAATGCTCAATTCTTCCCACAGTTGTAAGAATAATTTTCTACATATATCACAAGATAACTCTACTATTTTGGAGTATGCAGTTTGCTTCAATCAAATGAATAGATTTGTGGGGCATTTGTGGCCAATAAAGGGGAAAAAGCTGAACATTTCATAAGGACTCTGGCCTAAGATTCGTTTTACACTTGTATTTCTTTCACTACCAACTTATAAAGACGTATGGAACGAGCAATTAAGATTGAATGTGAAATTTTTGGAAGTGGCACATAGGGTGCTCTTCCACATAAGAGGTCTAAGTTTACTCATTTAAGCGCTACACAAGTGGCAGCACCAAGCAGAGAGGCATTAGTAATCTTTAAAAAGCAGGGCCTTGCACTATGTGTGGGAGACATTATGGCGGTTCTTGTTACTACAAGACCGAGCATGTTTTATTTGTGAAAACATGGGACATATGGCCCGCGATTATCCTACTCAGAGGAGTATACCTATAGATGGTACATTATGTTTCGTATGTGGGCAGCCTAGGCATATAGCACATACATGTTGTGAGAAACATGTCCTCTTCAGCTGGTCGGCCCTAAGAAAATCAGCAAAAGTAGAAGATAACCAGAAAATTTTTTGCTATGACGAACGAGGATGCAAACATCACATCATTGCAGGTAATATCTCATTGGCATGGCGGTGTGCTTATGCATAATTTGATTTTAGTGCTACGCATTCCTTCATTTCTATGGAGTTTGCAAAGAAACTTGAGGTGCTACCTAATTTTCTTGGATATGAATTGTGTGTCAATACTCCTACTGATGGTTTCTTAATTGCTGATTGTGTGTTTAAGAGGTGTATGCTTCAAATTAATAATGTGGAAATGCCTAGAGATTTGATATTATTAGATGTATGGATTTCGATGTTATTCTAGGGTTGAATTGGTTGTCAAAACATCATGCCATTATAAATTATTATGAAAGAAAGCTGTCTTCGACTTCCAAATCAACCCGTATTCTCTTTTTCGAGAAGTTGTAAAGACACGACTAATTTCAGTTGTGCAAGCGAGGAAACTTTGAATGGAGGGTTGTTGTGTCTATCTGGCATACGTAAAAGACATCAGTAAAGAAGTTGTAAAGCCAGAAAATGTTCAAATTGTTAGAGAATTTTTGAATGTGTTTCTTGATGATTTAACTAATTTACTTCCTGATAGAGAGATTAAATTTTGCATCGAGTTGATGTCTGATACCGAACCTATCTCTAAAGTGCCTTATCAAATGGCACCTATCGAATTGAAAGAGTTGAAGATGCAATTGTATGAGCTTCTGGATAAGAGTTTCATTAGACCCAGTGTCTTACCTTAGGGAGCTCCCATCCTATTTGTGAAAAAGAAGGTTGGTAATATGCGGCTTTACATAGACTACCGAGAATAAGTATCATTTGCCTCGAATTGATGACTTATTTGATGATATTTTCAAAAATTTACCTCTACTTTGGATATCATTAGTTGAAGATAAAAGCCAATGACGTGACAAAGACTGCTGTTGATACATGATTTTTGGTTAATTTTATGTTTAGAAAATTAATAAAAAAATCCATAAAAATTCATAAAATTAAAAAATTAACTTTGAAAGCTTTGTCCAAGACTAAGAAACTATTTTTGAATAAAAAATAATTTTTTCTATTTTTCACATTTTAGATATTTTCGAATATCAAGAAAATAACCAAAAATTCACAAAAATAGCATTTGAAACCACAAAAATATGAAAAAATAGCCAATATTTTTTTTAATTCCTTTTCATTTTGACTAAATAAAATTTGAAAAATTCAATTCAGGATTATAGGTTTCTTCATTGAACATAATCTCAAATTGAGCCAAAATGACATTTTTAGTCCTTTTATTTTTAATTTTTACATTTTTATAGTCATGACATTCCCCTCTATTATCTAAAATTACATTTAGTTCAATTCTTCAATGAATTGCTCAATTTAGGCAAAGAGGACCAAATTGAACTTGGATTTTCAATTTAGTCCCTAGGTTTTGATCAAAGTGAAATTAAAAAAAAAATCGAGGATAATCTTGAAAATCTAAGTTTACTACCTTTTATTTTTCACCATTTTGAATCCATTTATGGGGTAGTTTGGTCCAATTTGGCCATTTGGGTTTTGGATTTATTGAATTTCATTCTCGGGTCAAAATCTCAAATCAAGGGTTTTTACATAATTCGTGGTCAATTTTGCATGATCTTGGCATTTCTTAGTGAAATCCATGTCCCAAAGTCTAATTTTGAGGTTTAATTTGACTACTTCAAAGATGTTGTAGGTCAATTTGATGTTTTTTGGACTGTTAGGTACACCCATACAGTGCCCTTCTTCCCCATTTCCTTCTCCTGCGTAGGTTCAAACATCCATTTCCAGATCGAGATTGAGCAGCCAAATTGAAGGGTCAATCAACCATAATCAAGAGTGTTATGTGGTGGGCATTGTGCGAACTCATTCCACTCCGATCGTACCAATTCCTACGCCCAATAGTGGCTAGAGCTAGAATGGCAAACCCAATATTTACCACAACCAATGACAGGGACAAGCTAAGCTTGAAACATCCAAATTGTCCCATTAGACCTCAACAGAGACCCTAACAGAGTTGGATGGAATCCCAACTACCTCCGGTGCTGACTATTTTGCACATGAGATCACTGTGAAATAGGTTGATGGACACCCCCCCCCCCACAAAAAAAAGTGTGCGAAGTTCAATTTAAATTGGTACTTAACCAATTTGACGCGTTTTTTGCAAGAGAGAGGCTCATTCGTGCACTAGACACAACAAAATAGAGAGAGAGAGAGAGAGAGAGAGAGAGAGAGAGAGAGAGAGAGAGAGAGAGAGAGAGAGAGAGAGAGAGAGAGTCTGTGACTCCTATTGCCAAGGCTTGAAGCAAAAATTTTGCGAGCTTGGCCTAAGTGATCCTAACCAAATCAGATTGTACCACCACCTTCAAAAGCTTTGCATCATCAATAGGAGTCGATCGGACCAAGTCTCGCAACTCGATTCCCTCAGAAAAGGTGAGGTCCATTCTTGACCTCTAAACTGAGCATACAAGGCGAACTAGTGATTTTCCTTTCTACCTTCGAATTGTTGTGTGTATTTTGTTGTTTGCATCACTAAGCATGCCTATACCTTCCTTTTGCATTGATCCTGCATAAAACCTTGAGTCAAGCTTTTGCCATAGTTAAACTTGTCAAAACTTTCCTAGCTAAATCTGATAATCTAGAGCTTAATCAGAACTTCAGATAAGTGTTCTGAACTATATACAAAGATTTTTGTGATGGAATTGCATTGTTATGCTCTAGTTTACCCATACGAGCTCTGTCATGCCTGCATTGTTGTTGACACTTAATTTCTTTTGGCCTTTTATTTTTAGAATTTTTTTGAAAATTCATAAAAAATTTAAATAATTGAAAAATCAACTTTGGGGACCTTGGCCTAGCCTAGGGAATCAATTTTAAACAAAAAATAATTTTTCATATTTTCAGTATTTTCTTTCATTTTATATTCAAAAATTCATAAAACAAATCAAGAAAAAAATTATAAAATTAAAAAATCAACTTTAGAAGCCTTGGCCTAGCCTAAGAAACTAATTTTGAACAAAAAATAATTTTTCTTATTTTTGCATTTTTATTATTTTTTAGAAAATAGAAAAATACTGGAAAATTAATAAAAATAGCATTTGAGGCCACAAAAATACGAAAAAATAGTCAATATATTTATTTTAATTTTCTCTTCATTTTGGCTGAAGAAATTTTGAAAAAATAATCAGGAATTGAGATTTTCTTTGTTAATCTCATTTTTGGATTAATTAAAAAAATTCTAGAAATTTCATTTCATCCCTGTAATTTTCCGTTTTTGTATTTTTGGAGTCGTGTCATCCCCTTATATTTTCCAAAATTAAAATCCAGTCCAAAAATTCATTGAATTGCTTAATTTCGTTAAAAAGGACCAGAATGCAATTCTCGATTTTTCAAATTAGTCCGTAAAAGTGCTTAAAATGCAATTAAAAATTCTTTGGGGACTGAATTGAAAATTAGAGCACGTCACCCTCTAATTTTTGGCCTTCTGAATCCATTGGTGGTGTTAATTTTTGCAAAAGAGGTCATCTAGAGTTTGAATTTTGCAAAACAGGTCCTCGGGTTAAAATTAGAAATGAGGGTTTTAATGTAAATATTTGATAATTTTTTGGGGGCGGGGAATTCATTTCTAGATAGAATCGATGCCTTAGGATCCAATTTTTGAGATTAAATCATGGAAAAAAAAATCATATTGAGGCTGAATTACGCAAAAATTCACAAATCGGGTCAATCGGATCGGCCTGACCCGACCCGATCGACCCATTTGACCCGAGAACCTTCTGAACCATTTCTTGGTTTTGGTTCTCCAGCGAACATTTTTGGGTTTTCAAGCGAAACAAATGCTGTTGAGGATCAATAGATGCCCAAGGGTTCTGAAGAGGATATAAGAGGGAGATTCTAGCATTTTGGAGGGGGGGAGGGGTGGAGAGTTGGATTCGGGGAGAGAAAACGATAAAATACGAAAGAGAGAAGAAAGAGGGAGAGAGAGGGATCTCTGGTTCTTGCATTTTTTGACTCGCCATTGACAGGAACTCCTAAGGCTTCTTGATCTTCGTCAAAGCAAGAGAGGAAGAGTCGAGACCCAAGATCACTCCCTTGAGCTTCTTGATGCTCTAAGGAGGCTATCAAACTCAACCAATGAAGCTCACCTCCTCTAAATAGGTAAATACCATTCTCGAGTTTGAAGTTCTGCAACAATGGCAGATCTATATTTCGTCGATTTTCTCGCGATGTTATATGTGCATTTCCATCTCTGGACTTCTCTGAGCATGTTCCCACTTCGTTTATGTCTTGATTACGCATAAAACCCCTTGGTCGAGCGTCGAAAAAACTCCAATCCTGTTGTAGTCCCTCTAGCTCAAGCTAGCCAAAACCAGGTCAATCAGACCTGCAGGTAAGTCTCCTGAACTTCGTTTGAGATTGCTTGACGTTGGAATTAGCCTAATATAACCTGTGCTGTATGTCTGGGTTGTCATGGGAGCTCTCTGTGCAAGCTTGATTCCTCGAGTTCTAGTGCTGGAAACAAGCCTATTTTTGGATATGCTGATCTGCTAGTCGAGATGAATCGATTGAGATAGGCTTCGTTTTGTTTGGTCGAGGTGTCACCGTTAGATCATCGCCGATCAGTCTCTGCCGACTGTTCTGTTTAGACTCGGGGAAGAAGACGAAGTCCACTTGGCACGTTAACTTGGTCAAAATTTGACGTGTCGATGACGTGGTGTGCCACGTCATGTGACAAGTCAGCATGTTGACCCAGTCAAAGGCGGACGTGGATGCCACGTCGCTCGTTGTTTTTAACAAATTAAACCGAATAACAAACCTTGATCCGACGGCAGTCTTTGCGCCACGTGTCGCGATCATGGAATTTTCTGAAAATAAATTGGAATTTTCAAAATATTTTGATTTTTTTTAAAAAAACTATTTTTTGATCGCGTGGCCCAGGTTTGGCCATGCATCACAATCGGGACCGCCCATTCTTTTTTAAAAAGAAAATCCTTTTTCAAGAATAAAAAAATTCAATTTTAAAAAATAAAAAAATTTTGCTTGATCGGATGGACGTGGATCAGCCACATGTCTCAACTTCATTCATAAGATTAGAAATAGGCAAAAAAAGAAAAATATAATAAAAAATAAAAATAAAAAAGGAAAAGAATTTGAAAATTGAAAAGAAATTGCTAAAATTACGTCATTTTGTCTTGGATTAGGTTACTCGAATTTTGGCCGGATCTAGAGAGTGGGCCGGGTTAAGTCGACCCAGTTTGTATAATAAATAAAAAAACAACGAAAAATATAAAAAAATAATAATAATAAACAAAAATAGGAAATTCAGAAAAAAATCAAAAAAATAGAAAAATCAAAAAGAAAAATCAATACGGTGTCGTTTTGGGTCAAAGTCAAACCCGAGTGGGTTCGGGTCGGGCTTTCGGGTCATGGGCCAGGTCAACCCGACCCAGTCCGGAGAACTAAATAAAAAAAATAAAATAAATAAAATTCGGAAAAATACAAGAAGAACAGGAGAAATCCTGAAATATTCTAAAAGAAAAGTCTTAAAAAATTTTAAAAAAATTAAATAAAAATAAAAGAAGAAATTCTGAAAATCCTTAGAAAGTCAGAAAATTCGAAAAAAAGTAGTGTAAATAGAAATAAAAATACAAGAAAAATAGGAAAAATAAATAAATAAATAAATAAAAATCATAAAAAGTCACAAAAATTCTAGAAAAATTCATAAAAATTTCAGAAAATGTAAGAATGGTTTGGAAAATAGGGAAAATTCTAAAACAAATTCTAGAAAATATAGAAAATGTTTCAAAGGTAGAAAAATTCTCAGAAAATCTTAAAAAATTCTAAAAATTCAGAACAATCCTCAAGAATTGTGGAAATTAAGGAAAAATCATATTCAATTAGTTTGACTTATTTTCACATTTTTGACTTTCCGAGCCTCGAAAAATGACCATTTTGCCTTTCTGGTCAACTTGGCCAAAATAATTCCGAACCATCCCTGAACCTAATTGGCGTCTTTTCTAGACTCTCAGGACTCCTTTAAGCCAAATTTGACTTGATTTGATGTGATTTCTCCCTGAATTGATTTCTTGATTGCGCACCTATTTCGATGATTTGTGATTGATAGGATAGATACTCCCATTTTGCATGAACCCATTGGATTTTTAGGACCCACCTTACCCCAAGAACACCTGCATGAATTCTCTAGATTAGGAAATCACTCAACTTAGGTATCGAAAGGGCGTCAGTAGCAATATTGGCGAAACTAAGTCCTCGAACCCAAAATCTTTGGTTTTTCGTAGAATTGAACGATACCTCCCAATCGTTCGATTGAGTTTCCAGTCATACTCTCCAAAAAATGATTGATGGCGACTCCATTTGCATGTACATCGATGCACATGTCACCCGACCACACTAAGGTCAATCTCGATTTCAAAATTTTTTGACGTGATTTGGTGAGGGCCTGGGAGAGCCCATGCTAGGTTTCTCGAAATCTTAACGTGAAGGCCTAGCAATCCATTAACCCCCCTTCGGGAGGGTCGCGACAATTGTGTAAGCTTCGATCAGATTGTTTTCACTGTTAGATTGCTCTAGATTTTGGATATATTGATTTGGATTAGTTTAGGCATTAACCAGCAAAAGAATTACATCGATCAGTGAAGTTTTCACCATTGGATGTCGCTGGAGAACTCTCAGCCATCCATTCCTTCGGTGTTGCGGGGAAGACAACGACCAATCAGCTTTTGTTGACTTGGTTAACGACCACCTGGCACTAACATGGCACCACGTGGTAGCCACGTCAGTGTAGATGGTTATTTTAGTTTCTGAAAAACGAAAATAAAAAAATGGATCGAACGGTGGGGCTGGTTCCATGTGTCTTGATCTGATTTTTTTCGAAAATTAAAAATGATTTTTTGAAAATAAAAAAATAATTTTTGATCGAACGGTTATGGATTAACCACGCCATTCGATCTGAATCATTGATCTCGATATGTAGATTAAACGATCACAAATGAGTCGTGCTATTGGATCTAAGCCGTTAATCTTGGTTTTCGAACTGACTATGCAGATTAGTCCCCTAGTTGATCTAGGTTGTCCTTTTTAGTATGCAGATCCAACGCTCATGGGTGAGGCATGTAGCTTGGTCTACACCATAGGATTAGAAATTAGAATAAAAAATCAAAAAAATCAACAAAATTCATAAAATCTAAAAATATTCAAAAACATAAATAAATAAATAAATAAATGCCAAATATGGCATTGTTTAGATCGCCTTGGGACCCTTAAGATCTGGTCGAGCATCCAAGTCTTGTGGGTCGAGTCAACCTGGTCCAAAAAAATTTAAAAATAAAAAAGAAAATACTAGAAATTCATTGAAAATTGAAAATTTTAATAAAAAAATTCTTAAAAAATCAGAAAATTTCAGAAAATTTTTCAAAAATCACATAAAAATGGAAATGGCCATATTCAACTAGTTTGACTCACTTCTTATTGATTTTAGTTCTCGAGCCTTCAAAAATGACTATTTTACCCCTTTGGACATTTTGTCTCAAATTTTTTCAAATCACCCCTAAACACTAATGGCACATTCTCTAAGCCCTTAGGATTCCACTGTATCGCGGCCTAAAAATTCAAAGGCTAATGGATTATCAAGTTAATTGACTAACATAATTTAGACCCTCCCATTACCGAATCGCAACTTAGGTTCTTTTCATCTAGAATTTATTCAATTCGGAGCCGCCACTAATCGTTATTGGTAGGTTGATTGGAAATCTAAATAAATTAATAGGAGAATTAATTTATATCTATGAACTAGAAAAAATGACTTTGGAGACTTGATTACATTAATTTGAAAAAATTAATGCCTCTTCAATACCAAATTTCATGAAAAGTCCACTTGATTGATGATGTGAATGAAAATGATTTTTTTTATTTTTATTTTTCAGAAGATGCAATGCAACTAAACTATATGACATGACAATATGCATGAATTAATGACATGGCAAAGTATGATTTAAACTACATTATATGAAATGATTTTTGTTTTTGGATTTTAGAATGGTTATAGGGAAAACATGCTCTAAAATGTGATAAA
>JAGVVM010003419.1:0-34817 GCA_019149425.1 Psidium friedrichsthalianum
GTTGGGAGTTTTTATGTCAAAAAAAATTCATGGGTAAATGTGTACAATGAGCAGATTTGGAGTTTTTTATGTTCCAAAAAAATTTCAAGGTAAACATTTGTCACAGTGGTCATATTTAGGGTTTTTGGTGGAGTTATCCCTTTCTTTTTTTTTGTGTCAATTTCATGAACATGTGTAGGAAAACTAATCATGTATAATGGTTAACCAAATTTTACAAGTGCAAATTTAGTCTATCAAATGCGTGTGGGTGGTCCAATGGTCGTTTGGACATCAAAAAAATTGGAACGTTGTCGATAACGTACGTGCTTTTACAACGATTTTCCACCTAATCTTAAATTGCAAGTTTTACCTAGAAAAAAGTGAGACTTTCTGTCCTCGAATGCTTCTTTTCACCTGCATCCATGTTCCCCCTCCCATCAAGATAATGAAGACAAATCATCGACAAAGTAAAAGAAGATCGTTTGTAGTATCAGGATCTCAAAATTAATTGGTAAACTTCGAAAAGAAAAGTTTGTAGGCAATAGAATGGTAAATGCTTCCCTACAAACCACCCAGGGAGGAACGGTACAATTTAAACCGTAAATTCACACATCATTATCACGTATTTTGCAGAAAACATCATTGATTAAGAGTGGTTAGAATTAATGACGGTTCTATCAAAGTGTAAAGCCACAACTTTCTAACGAAATAATGATAATACCTCATTTTCCTTTCCCCCTCTCCCAAGAAAAACAAGGAAAATCCAAAGATATCCACCCACAAACTACACTGGCCGCTCACCTTCTAGCACCACTCGATTGCAAAATATGAATATATCTACATAGAAAGCAAGCAAAAGAAACGTAGAAGTCAAAACAAATCAAGAAAGGCCCGTGATATTAGTTGACCTCCGGAATGCTCTTCAATCCCGGCCTCCACGGCCGGTGGTGCTTATCGGTGGAGCAGCGGTCACTGCCGCGGCGGCCACCGCGCTTGCATCCATCAACAGACTTTCCACCGCTTCTTGAGGAGAAAGCTTCCGCATGTCCACCTTCTTCAGCAACTCCTGGAGCTCCTTCTTTGTGACCTTTATCTTCACCTGCTCTCTCCCGCCGTGCGAGGAACCCGAACTGCATGGCGTCGCCGCGTCTCCTCGCAATAAAGCTTCTCGCTCTTCCTCCTCCGTGCCCGTCACAATAACGACTCCCAGTCGTCGCCAGCCCACACCGTCGACAACGCCGATTCGTGCGCGCAGCAGTTTCCCATTGTTGCTGCCCTTCTTGTGCCTTGCAATTACTGGTTTGCGCTTTTGCTTCTCAGAGTATATGAAGTTGCGAAGCATATGAACAAAGTCTTTGTGTTGTATATTTCCCACACGCACGCATATATACTGTTGTTCTTCGAAATCAACAGAAGAGAGGGAGCTATGAGAGGGTGACACGTGTAGGGGGGATTACCTGGCCCATGTGAGATACTAGTTGGTTTAGTTTACCAATCATGTGACATTGCATGTGGAAACCATCCAGGAAAACAAGTTAAAACATTTCCGCAATGCTTGCAAGGTTAAAGAAATTGCTTATATGGTGACACGAGTCACATGAGACATTAGAAAATTGAGGGTCATTAAGACACCAAGAAAAAAGTAGCGAACTTAGTTTATATCCCAAGTAATATGCTTATATTATGTGCTGTTACATTATATTTTAAAAGTAATGATAGTATATATTACAAGTCGCCTGAGTAAAGAGAAACTTAAGAGCGAGACTCTCTTGGGAGAGCACTTCATCTCTAGTCTCTATCTTCGAACCGAACCATAAAGGCTGCCATCGGGCCCCAGACTGCCACACCACGACGCCCATCGATCGAACCACCTTCATCTCTCGTCTCTTTATCTGATCGAAACCATGAAGGCTACCATTGAGCCCGCGGTGCTGCAACAAATGCCCATCGACTGAACCATGAAAGTTGCCATCGGCCCCGCGAACAGATTGGGAGACCCACTAATCAACCATCGATTGATTTGTTGGGAGGGCGCGTTAGAAATCTAATACCTTTCCTCGAGAAAATCGCTAAGAGGGAGCCAAGGTAAACATATCTAGTTTGACCCAGCTTCATTCAAAAAGGTTAAGTTAATGAGTTATGAGCCAATCGGTATATATTAACTGTTCAACCTTACATCAATTCTCCTATTAAGATTTCTCTAATGCAACTCACACGTACATCTTAAGAGTCGATAGGCTCTACACACCGTTGATTTGAAAGAATGGAGAGCTATAATCCTCAAGTCAAAAGGGGATAATGCTGCTCACATATAATTTTCTTCACGCCGCTGGTTTATGCTTTATTTTCCCTTAATTTAGCATCCGATAAATCAATTCCGTAGAGCATTATCCTCTTAAATGTCAAAACGAGATCCCTGATCGATGCATTGCATAAATTACTATCAACGTGGCTTTCGAAAACCCTAGAAAGGAAAGGTAAAACAAAAAGGAGTAATGAAAGGAAAAAAGAAGAAGATCCAGAGCGAATGTGAATGGGACGGAAGGATCGCATCTTCTTCAATTAATCAAACAAGATTTGCTTTGCTTGCACCGCCAGACATAGTCTATATTCCACTTGTCCGTGCACGCCATTGACTTATATAAGAGAGAGAAACAAAAACATTACGTGACGTGTCCATGGAACAATTTCCCGACTTCCACGTGTCCGCTTCCTACGCTGTAAGAGTGTGTAAATTTGAAAATTAGAAAAGACGAAAATGATATGAGTTATCTAGAAAAAGCTGACAATCTTGTAAAGCTGGGCGATCACCAATCTATAGAGCATGATATTCCAGATCTTTTCCAATCTTATTTTTAGTAACATAGGTGGACATATATCCTTGAAATTCCAAAACAGATTTTATGAAAAATGTCCACAAGGTTCTACAAAAGATATAACTAGCATGCATGATCCGGCTCAAGAACTCATTTCGAGTAACCAGCCGCCGTCAGCTTTCAGTTGTCACGATCACCTGAGTCACCTGACTTAAGGAGAGAGCGATCTCTTCGGTATACGACCTATAGTTGGCCATCATTTTTTTTCGATTTTTTATCATGTGGATATTATATATGAACACTAGGGTGGCTGAATCGATAACTAGAGTTGTTATTAGAGAGATTAAATCAAGATCGAGATGCCACATGGCTCTTCTAGATTGGTTCTTGATTACAATACTTTTCTTCATGATTTAAAATTAATCACAAGTTTATCCTTAAGTTGAACTTTAATCATGTGTCAATTTCATACATTCCATCCAGGCGAAATTCATTTGATTTTATCCGTAGCAGAAAGACTGCTTGCAGATAGACTCCTACTCAGGGAATCATACAGTGGCCGCTGCTATCACATTGACGTAGCTAGGCCCTTGCAAATGCAAGTTGTTTATCTGTGGAACTGACTAGAAGTGTTAGAGGAACTGTCAATTCAGTGTGTGATCCGAGTTCTTATCTTCTGCGGGGAAAGAAAGACAATATGCACGTACAAAGTGAAAGCGAGATGGAACAAATCCATCTCTGAAAAACATAAGCTCAGTCACAAACTTAGTTAACTCAAGAAGTCGAGGAGCAAGACCGGACGAAATTGAGAACCAGTTCTGTCCAATTGTGTCCGAGAGCAAACCCCGTTCAGTCATTGGGCATGACGGCTATTATTGAGAGAGCATAGGGTGACCGCTATGGATATGATAGCGATCGACATGATCACCATCAGAACCCACAGGAAAAACCTACGCCTCAAAGGGAGGCTGAGGCCGCTCACGAGTAACAGGATGATGCTAAGGAATGGAAGAAAGCCCATGGTGTTAACCGCCACGAAAAGTGAGTATCCTGCCGGATCATCGTCGGCCATGATTGAAGATCCTGCCGCTTGTAGATTTGTCGAATTTGTTGAATCGTCACTTTGGGCAGTGTCTCCCGAAAATCCACCCGGACGTTGGACGGTGTCTCCCCGAAAACCACCCGGAGGGTTGACACCAACTTGGAATGCCATGGTTGCGGTTAAAGATGCTACAACCACCAGTCCACTCTTTTTTCTTTTCGAAGGTGAATGTGCATGAATCATCCCGCACGTTACGAAACCAAATAACTAGACTGGCATTCAGACCAACAAGAAATTTTAGGCAGATCTTAGCAAATTGGTTACAAGCCTTAGGCAGAGCTCAGAAAAGTAGCAGCAGAGCTTTAAAAAAAAAAATGGTTAAAGTCTTAAGCAGAGCTCAGAAGAATGGTTAAGAGGGAACGAGAGGATGTGCTTTGCTTTTCTTTGTTCTTAGTTAAAGAGTGGCCTTTGCTTATTGAGATGATGGACCAGCCTATTCGGGTGCATTCCTCAACAAATACATGACCACGAGCATGACCCAACGTGCAAGCTGATCATCAATCCTGCGAATTGCCAAATAAAATTGAAGTAACCTCTAAACAGTATATAAAGTTTCCTTGGAAACGATGAAAGTAAGTACTAATGCTGTGCTATCATTTTTGTTGGGGAGCGCGCGATCACCATGACAGCTTGCCTCCACCTCGTATTGAAAATGTTCATACAAGCTAAGTACAACCGACACACGATACGACACGACACGTCAATTGTCATTTCTTAAAAATAAAAAGGATTTTAATACGTTGAAACACATATATTAAATGCATATTTTTATATATACATGATAAACTATCGTGTACATATAAAAATAGCAGTCATGATTTTTTTTTTTTTTGTTGACCGGGAATATTAACTTTGGGATGTTTAGATATATAAATTAAGCGCGCGCGCGGCGCGACATATATATATATATATATATCTTTTATAAATCTACATTTTGATCTCTAATTTATTGAAAATGCTTAAATTGACCCTGTCTGTAATAAAATGGCGTGTCAATATGCTAAACTCGCATATCGCTAGCGTGGCTGAAGCGTTGACCACATGTCGATCGCATGTTGAAAGTGTCGGAGTGTCGAATACGACACAAAAGCCCCAGAGAGCGTCGATGCTTCCTAGCCTAGAAGGCTCCTCTCTACAGCGGATGGGCAATATCATTTTCAACCATGGGATAACTGTCGGGGCACCACCGTGAGAGACATAATCCATATAGATATTGGCATGCCTATGCTACAGTTGTGAACAGAAAAATACACAAGCTCGTAGGCCGGGTGCCAGAACACGTGGAACCCAGTCTCCAGGAGGCAATGATAGAGGTGCTCGGCGATGGGGTTCCCATGGCTGGATACCGACAACTTACGAACACGCCGCGTTTCGAGGGATCGCGCTTGTTTCTCTAAATCTGTAAGAGTACAAGGACAAGCAAGCTGGCAGTAGTAGTAGGACGATTGCTAGGACGTGCATTTTCTTCTTGATTGGAACAACTTCAATCCAACCCCCGGATTTACACTTTTCACAATCCGAAGGAACCATAAAAGTTCAATATGGACATGGTGAGGTGGAGCTCACTGTCTCTGGGCAAGGCCGAGCCTGGCGAATGAGTGATGAGATAGGAGCGACCTTGCCGATCCTGACCTCTGGCCGATCATTGAGGCCTAGCATCGACAGGAGGAAGAAGGAAGGGAAGAAAGGGAAAAAGAAAGAGAAAGAAGAACAAGAATAAATTAATAAGTAAATATTTGAAAAAATATTAAAATTTGTTCATGTCAGCGCTGATCCTACCACATAACACGGTCGGCATCCATGTTTGCAATTTCCAAGAAAAATTGGCCGGATTGACTGTATTGACATAAATACAAAAAGTGTAGGACTCAACAATAAAAAAAAAAAATTATTACTGAATTGGTACAATAATAATAGGTTAATGAATTTTTTGGGCGTAATACCATAGAAAACCCACAACTTTAGCTCTTGTCCCAATTTACTTTTTCATCAAAAAAAATTTCAACTTTAGGTCTAGTTTCAATTCTACCCCAAATTCTCTTTTTTATCCCATAAATAACCCTCAATTTAGGTCATGTCCCAATTCTGCCTTAAACTTTTGTTGTCCTATGAAAAAATACTACTTTTACCATTCAGTTCCAATTTTACACTCTCAATTTTACCCTAAAGTTTTTAAAGTCTCATAAAAAACCATAAACTTTTACATGAGTCATAAATTTGCCCCCATTAACCCTTCTTTTAAATTGAAACTAGACCTAAAGTTTGAATTTTTTATGAGGCCAAAATAAGTTTTGGGTAAAATTGGCACTAGACCTGAAGTTTATGGTTTTTTATAAGACAAAAAAAGAGGTTACGATGGAATTGAGACTATACCTAAAATTAAGGAATTTTTGTGTGACAAAAAAGAAGCTTATGATAGTATTGATATTGCACCTAAAGTTGGAGGTTCTTTATGAAACAAAAGGTAGAATTGGAATAAGAGTTTTTCCTTCTCTTTTTTTGGTCGAAAGGACAAGAGTTAAAGTTGGAAGTTTTTTAGGGCATGAGATCGACCTTTTTGGTAATATTCTCTCTTTCTCTCTTCCCTTTAAATACCCCATAAATCTTATAAATCGGGTGAGATGTGAGCTTAAACTTGAATTTGGAGACTTCAAATGATATTGTTTGCATATGACGGTGAGGCAATCAAGAAAAATATTAGCAAGAAGAATATACACAGCAAAACTTAAGTATTGATATAATTAGGTATGATTAGGCAATTTGATGCAACGATGCTGAGGTTGACCTTCTGCTCGCAAACATTTTCCAATTTTCAATAAAAAGGAAAACCAAATCTCAATCGTTGGGTATTCCTAAGATGTCATTGTCTTAATATTTCATCTATATAATTAATCCAATTAAATAAGATCAGAAGTAACATCCCTAAATCATCGAGATTAGCTGACGCATAGAACGGGGACTCCTCGCACGTGTGGTCAAAAATCATTGGATTCAAGTTTGCACGCAAGTGATGCCGCAACAATCAGCAGAAGTAAGCAACGAGTTCCGAATTAAAGCAAGAGCGCGTTTATTTCACCAAAAACTTTGTGGTAAAAAAAAAATTTCAGTGAAAATAAGCTTCATGGAAAATAATTAGTTTTATTTGTTTAATGGTCCGGAGAAAATATTTCTCTTCTTGTTAGAAGAGAAAATATTTCCCTTAATCTAAACTTATCGTTTTCAATTCATGAAAAACATTTTCAATATATCAATTAGTTCTCCATCATCTCAAATACCGGAAAGTCAGAAAGTAATCTTTAGAAAGCAGTTTTTTCCTTCAAATGAATGGGCCCTAATTGGAGATGAGAATTCGAGAAAGATGCTTTTCGATCAATCGACAAACTAGGAGAACTCGGATGCGAATGTCATTTGGTACTCGAGCTAGACTCCGAGTCCAGTTGTCCATGTTATGATTTCCTTTCCCAAGGTCAAAATACAATGAATCCGACCTCGAGCATAGTTCCTTCGCCTTGCTCCGTCGCGCCTAAGCAACTTGATAATCAATCACGATCAAACTCGAATTTGAGTATTGACTTCTCGAGCCAAATTGGAGTAACAATTCTTTTTTCTTTTTTTCCTTTTTTTGCATTAATTCTGTGCAATTGAACCCCCCCCCCCCCCGGCCCGTTTTTTTTCCTTTTTTGTCTTTTTCTCTTTCTTTAAAAAAGGAATTATACTATGGTGGTCAAAAGAAACTCGCAAGGAAGTCAAGATAAGTTAGGTCCTTTGCCTCACCCACCACAAAACGACAAGCGCTCCGTGGGCCCCAATTTGGGCCCCACGAGGCCCAAAAAAGATTATTATCCCGTCGAACGTGCCCATCACACCCGGCCCCAACTTGCATTATTGGGACATTTATAATGTAAACAAGATTAAATTATTTAAGCCATTAATTAAAACCTGATTACGCATCCTAAACCAACAATTATTCAATCCCCCACGCCCCGGATAATAATTAGCGCTCCACTTCACTTCATCTGAAAAGACCTTTACCACATATTTTTACCCCGTCATTTCGCGACACGTGGCAAGACAACGACGTGTGTCGTTGGGCCCCGCCGGGTGGCGCAAGTTAGGGTACGTGTCGTCAGTTGTCTAGAGGAGGACGCTTGGAGCGGCCTGACAAATGCGCCCACGTGGAGCCGGGGCCCACGGTGGGGTCAAGTAGATTTTTTTTTATTATCTATTTTTTGGGGGATGCATTGAAGTATGACGTGTCAAGGCTTTAAGGAAAAATATGAGAATGAACGTGGTGACAAATTTTGTCTTGTAATAATTAATAAATCCAAGAATAGTACCTCTCACTGGCATGCAATGACGTGTCAGAAAGGACTAATGGAGGTCCAGCGATAGTCTCGGGACCTGAATTTCGAGAAGGTGTCGGGGAATAATTAGGCGGGAACGTAATTTTTCTGACTGAGTAATCGAATGTTTATTTCATTCCTTCTTTAGGAATTTTAGCAAAATTAATTGGGTAATTACCACAAAGTTAGCCCAATGTGACACAAATATCTAAAAAAAAAATTTATCTTGCTAAAAATCCTAAGCTTACCCATTGTGACACTAAATTCCAAATTTTTTTTTGTGTCATAGAAAAACCCCTCAAAATTATGCCTGTGTGAAAAATATACGCCGGATGAAATTATAATATAGGGCATGCGTGTTACATGTGCATAAATTTAGGCTTTTTCACGACGCAAAAAAAAAAAAGTTATGGACATTTGTGTCGCAATGGGCAAGTGTAGGATTTTTTACGACACAAAAAAGTTGAGGATATTTGAGTCATCATGAACATTTTTGAGATTTTCAGTGATATAGCCCAAATTAATTATCTACCAAAAATTTGTGATGCTATTTCTGCCAAGTCATTGGAACTACTTGCGCATTGTAAAACTATTAGCTATAAGGAAATAGTCTTAATCACAATATTTATTTAGCATACGACAGGAATGCGAGCACATGAATGATGCCCATTCTATATTCAGGCTTTATTTCTGGTAAAAAAATATATTTTTCTATTTTTATTCCCTTGATGAGTTTCTGAGTAGAGATACGCATTTAATTATGACACAAAAATTTACTCTCGAAATAGAAAGTCGTTTAATAACGGTATAAAATTTTTATTATTTTTGACCGGTAAGCCTTGGAAGGAGATTGATAGATGGTGAACGGCAAAGGGCGAATGGGAGTCGGCAACCGTTAGACGACGACTTGTGAATGACGAATGGTAGCTGAGATGGCGGCAAGAGGCATGTATGCAATCGAGAGGCGGGGGGGGGGGGGGGGGGGCAACTGTACACAAGAGAGGGGAAGTGAACAATGAAAAGAATTTTCAGAATGACTAATGAAAAGAATTTTTACTTCTGTTTCTGTTTCAGAAATAAAAAAGTAGAAGTTTTCTACTTGTTATTTCCATGCCAAACTTATTTTTGGGCAAAATTTTATCTCGAAAATAGAAAAAATGAAATTGTGTTACCGAACGAATTTTTATTCTATACATACTTTTTGGAACAAAAGAAATACAAAAATGGAAAAATAGAACTGTTGTCACTCTCCCGCAACGATTAGTAGTGGTTGGCGTGAAGTACAGAGACGAAAGCTTTCAATCTAAAATTTTGTCCAAAAAATTCGATGAATTTCGTATCTCCAATAAGATGAATATAATTGGGTATTGCAAAAAGGCGCCGCATAGTTTATTGATTGGAAATGGTCAAGATGACTGAATAATTTTTCAAAATTGGGCTAGTTAAATCATTTGGTAAAATCCGACCAAAAAAAATCATTTGTTAAAAAAGAAATAATTTTTATAAAATCAGGCTGCAATTTTACACTGACAAATGACAAAAGTCAAACTTAGAGGGGGCAAATCCATGCACTGGAAAGTCCAATTCAAACTTCCCATAAAAGGAAAGTTCCCCGTCATTTTTACCTTCCCGAGTCAAGTCTCGATAAGAACACGTGCCGACGTCATTCCTCCGTCAATTCTTCGCACATTCAAGACGCGCCCACACCCGCGCGTGGCCCTGCTTATCCATCAGTTTAAGATTTAAGATAAAAAATAATAATTTGGGATAAGAATTTCACAGCTGTATCAATTTGAGAATTTTTTGTAATATTAATCTTTACTGGATGATAGAAGATATCAAGATTGAAGTTTTGGACGATTGAGTTATACTCGTAGTGTTAGAGCTCATTAGTGCAATTTTAATACCTTCCAGACCATTAATAATGCAAGTCTTCTAAAATCATTTTCCTCTTGTGAAAATAACTAAATTTAATATCTCATGCTATGTTTGCCCCATGCTAATTATGGTATCATGGTAAATCACAAATTGACACTCTATGAATAATTAGTTCAAATAGATTCTTTATCTCATAAAAATGCCATAAAGTTTTTTTTTTTTGGGTAAGGTAAGAATAAAAATGCCATAAAGTTAGATCCTGTTCTCCGCTAAAACCTACTCATGTCAACACGTGTGGAGTAGGGAGGAACAAAATGGATTTGACCAGATCAAGATCTGCCCGGATTGGATCATATTGGTTCTAGGGCGAATCAGATTGCCCATCCAAGCCAATAAACTTTTATTTTTATTTTTCAAATACAAAGAAAGAGACTTGCACAGTTGTTTACTGGTTCTTGAAGTGAGATCTATGCAAAGAAAGAGACTTGCATAGAAACAAATGCCATATCCCTTGCTCACTTAGGGGTTGTGCATCTCACAAGGAAATGTAATGAATGAGCTAATACAGTTCTTTACTCTCTCTCTCTTTCATTTTATCGATTTCAAAAATTGAGAGTAAGGATTACCAATCCGATTTTTCATTTCCAAGGGAACCGGATTAATATGAACCATGCTCACCCTTAACGTGGAGTCCCCATGCTAGAGAAGTCATTCTTCATTGCAATCATTTGTCGCGTGGTATGGACACGCGTGCATTTTGATTTGTGCTGTATGCCAAGAGATGGTATGTTTTTGCCGGAGGTTCCAATTTGGGTTTTTAGTGAGATGAGAAATTAAATTGGTTCGTACTAATCTGATACTTTTTGGGAGGCGAAAATTGATTTGGGACTAAAATCAGAAATGAGACGTGGATTTGGGAGTGGGGTATTAATTCATTTGATTATGATATGTCATTTCCTAGACGGTTTCCGTACCCGTCTCGCCGGCCTTCCATTTTCTCCATAATCAATTATTGGCGGGGTTGTCCGACTCCACATGAAATGAACCCCAAATTCAAATGAAATTCACCCGCAGCCCATGCTATATATACCCGTCCTTTCCTTCAAGGCCGAGCCTACTATACTAGAGAAATTGAAAAATGGAATAATAGTAGTTAGCTCTCTTTCCTTTTTTGCGTGATTTTCGTATTTATGAGCTTCGTCTCTCAGAAGGGTCGACGGCAGAAAATAGCTTGCTCGCCGGAAACTTACCGCCTTTTATGGCCAAAGGCGGAGACTGACGATAAGCCTGAGTGAGAGATACTTGGGGAGCTACGGCTATGGCGATGGCCATGGCCATGGTGTCAACGGCGCTGACGTGTCCGAACTCGGTGAGGAGGACATTTGGTCGGCGGTGGACGACATGGTGCCCACGGGCGGCCGAAACACCGACGACCCGCGGGGCTCGTGGACCCCATGCGCCGCCAACGGGAGCAACGGGAGCATGGGAATGGGCGGCGGCGGCCTTGGGATCCCGGGCGACGGCCGCCGCGCGGGCGGGCTGTCCCTGGCTCTCATGGATTCGAGCGTGACGGCGTCCCCGAGGATCGTGCACCAGTTCCACGGGAACGAGGCCGGCGCGCCGTCGCCGCGCGGGCGGCAGCTGGCGTCGTCGGCGCCCGTCAACGTGCCGGACTGGAGCAAGATATACCGGGCCGACTCGGCCGAGTCGTCGCACGACTCGGACGACACGTTCGACGATGGGGACGCGGAGATGATGCCGCCGCACGAGTACCTGGCGCGGAACCGGAAGGGGACGGCGGCGACGTCGCTGTTCGAGGGGGTGGGCCGGACCCTCAAGGGCCGCGACCTGAGGCGGATCCGCGACGCGGTCTGGAGCCGAACCGGGTTCGATGGGTAACCGAGTCGGACCGAGTGATTCTTTTCTTGATGGAGCTAATTTTTTGTGGGGGAGGGGCAATGATCAGCTGAGTGGGACTCGGACTGAACCGAGTCGGACTCGGAACGAGTGAGCTCAAGCATGATTGAAGTTGCTGTGGATTTGTCCAGCTCTATAAAGCATGATTGCCGTTCACCTTTTTTTTTTTTTTTTGGAAATTCCTGCTTGAAGGGTCGGAACATTTAATTATAAAGGAATTGAAGAAAGTAAAAATATCGTAAAAAGAAAAATTAAAGAAGCAAAACCCGTCATGATTGATGATGACATAAAGCGCCAAGAAGTAAGAAGCTATGATTGATGACATAAAGAGCAATAATATTCGATTTTTCTGACCATGTCGTGTAGCTAATTTAACTTAATTAAGAACAGACAATTTTTGCTTTCCTTAATTTAGGCGAAGGCAGTCCAGCTTCTATGCGAAGCGTCATCTATCATCATGACAAATTACAATTTTTTTTATTACTTTCGTGGGTTTCATGATAATTTACAGAAAATCATAGAAAAATCCGGGAAAATGTCATAGCAAAAGACACAAAAGACGTGTCGTATATCAGCCCCTGATAATATATATATATATATATATATATATTCATGACATGACCAGTGAAATAATATACATATGGATTTTGATTACAGATAGAGATTAGGGGACAGAAAATGTGAGAGAGAACCACCTGGGATTGTTGGGATAATATAGGGGAGTGAAAACAATTTGGACAAGGATGGGTCAGAGGATGGGACATCAAGGGGTACCCTTTTCCTTTTGCAGGAAAGGGACACCCAAACTGCTTTGAGCCATTTATTTCTCTTTCAACCCTTTTTTTTTCCTCTCTCTCTTTTAGACTTTTTTATTTTTTGGTTAGGAAAATGACAAAAATAATTTATAAATTTTGATTCAATGTGTAATCTCATCTCTAGACTTTCAATTTATTTAATATGATCCATGTACTATCGGTAAATATTCAATTTAGTCCCTAGAATTTTGTGATTTCTCTTTTACCCTTTTTTTCCTTTCTTTTTTGGGCATTTTTTTTTGTTAATGATTTTCATTCGAAAAAAATGATTTAAAAAAAATAAGGATCATAACTCAATGAATGCCAACAGCTGGAGCTTGTGCAGTTGATGTCTCCATCCCTCTCTTAGATGTTCAACAAATTTTTCTCTGGAATTTTTTGTTCCTTTTTTTTTTTTGAGAAATAAGCATGTGAAGTGATGAATTCTTTTTTTTTCTTTATTTTCCATTAGATCGATATTTGCGTAATTGATTGGATTTTTTGTTTGTTTGAACTAGGCGGGTCTCCACCTTCAATAATAATGAAAATTTGCGCTGGTGTTAATTTCTTAGGGATAAAATCAATTGGACATAAAAAGATTAAAAAAAAATCCGGTACACGGGTTTCCAAAGGCCATCCTCACCGGTGGATGTGCAAGAAGTCGGCCATTAAAATAAAAAACCATTTTTTCTTCAAATAGAGATGGAATAAATAGAGATCTGAAAGTGGATGGAGTTTATTGTAAAGTTTGAAACTCAAGAATTATAACTTCTAGATGGGAGACGAATTTGAGGATATGAAAAGTGGAGAAGCATATCACACTTTTTAGCAGTGGCTTTGACGATCTCATTGGTAATCTTCCTTATTTGAGGTTTTGACACCATAGAATATCCCCACTTGGGCACATCCTCCAAAGGAGAAATAAAAGCAAGAGTCCACTAGGTTTCTGAAAAACTCTGGATTGGTACACCATTCATGAAAAACTCTGAACTAGTATATTTGTAACAAATTTATCCTAAATTAATTTTTTGACCATAAAAAACTTTAAACTGGTATACTGTGACAAATTTACCAAAATT
The DNA here is from genome assembly GCA_019149425.1 of Psidium friedrichsthalianum. NCBI lineage: Eukaryota > Viridiplantae > Streptophyta > Magnoliopsida > Myrtales > Myrtaceae > Psidium > Psidium friedrichsthalianum. The sequence goes on from JAGVVM010003419.1 coordinate 13,909, forward strand.
AATTTGCCACAAACTAATTATGTGACCAAAAAAATCTCAAACCCCTACTCACGCGATAAATTGGCCTTGAGCTAATTTTTTTTTATCACCAAAAACCTCAAAATGATATACATGTGATAATTTTATCCTTCGTTAAATTAGGTTAATGCCAAGAAAACTCTCAAATCAATACACATGTGACAAATGGAGGGTAAAAACTCTAAACCGGTGCACTCGTCAACTGTCACGTGTTATCCAACTTAGTAAAAATATCAATTTGGATTATTATTTTTTTGTTTTCATAATATTAACCCTCATTTTTCGAGAAAGGGAATGAATGCTGAAGTCTTCCTCGATGGCGCATTAACCCTCACATTGAATCTGTAAAAGTATCTCGATAAGGCACTTGATGACAATTTCTGTTAACTATAGTAAAGATAAGAAGGCTAACAACAGATGCATATAATGCAGAAAGGGACTTTGATTTCAGATGAAAATCAGAGGGCAAAAATGTGGGAGAGACCCACCTGGGATCGGAAGGGATAAGAGATGAAAACAACTGGGGCTGTAATTGGAAAAGGACGGATGAGGATGTGTGGGATGAGACATTAATGGTTTTTACACGATACGCCCACCATGTTTGCTTTGGAAGTGACGCCTTCGTCCAAACGTTTCTGAAGAGTTTCGCACGGCTCGGCCACTCCTAACCACAAGTCATCCAATAATGAAAACTGATTCGGTCCTCCACTACGTATTACTCTAATTTCAACCTTTCTCGTGATTAGGTCACCTAGTTTGGGTCTAAAATTACTGTGACTTAACGCCCACCAGAGAGTGAATGACAATCATTCTCTTCTCGGGCTCTATTTTTGGTTAGAAATTTAAAAAAATTATTTATATTCCCTAGACTAGTTTCTAAGCAGAGACATGAGTTTGACAATTACACAATATTTCTGTTATTGAAACAGAAATTCATTTAATAACAACATAAAATTTTCATGGTTATAGGCAACTAGGCCTCGTTCAGTGATTGGCGGAGGAGAACGGCGGATGGCGATTGATGGATGGCGAACAGTGAAGAGCAAACGAGAGCTAGGGACTTGAGATTGGTAGTTGGCGGCAAGGATGCTAGAGAGGCGATCGGCAGCAGATGACAACTAGCGGATAGTAGCAGGCACACAAGGGAGAGGGAGATTGCACGTGAGAGAGAGGGAGAGAGAAATGAAAATAATTCGTATTTCTGTTTCTGTTCTAGAAATAGAATAGTAGAAAATTTCTACTTCTAATATCCGCTCCAAACCTATTTCTAGGCCAAACATTTATCCCGAAAAGAGAAAAATGAAATTACGTAACCAAACGGATTTCTGTTCTGAACCTATTCTTCGGAAAAAAAAAAAGAAATAAGAAAAATAGGAAAATAGAACAATTGTCATGCGCGTCCAAGTGCCAAGAAGGATGTACAATAGTCCATTAATCAAGGGGAATGAGAAATCAGAGATGGACTAGTTTTTGGGTAATAAGCATGTGGATAGATGGAATCATTTTCATTTTGCATGTGATAAAAAGTATTCATAAATTGATTGGGTATTTTTTTCTTTTTTAAAATGGTTGATCTCCACGTTCAATGATAATTCACACCGGATTAGTAAATCGTTTCCCTTATCATGTGGGCCTAATTAAACGAGAGCCCAAACTCGATTAGAGTTCCGCGGCATTGCTATTTCTTAAAGGATTGAACCAACTGATTGGCTATATCGATTAGACATAATAAGCTAAAAACATATTTCGGCGCTAGTGAAATGATTCATTCTTTTGTTCAAGTAGAGAGAGACTATAAATAAATTAAGTTTACTATAAAATTCGAAACTCAAGAGTCATAACTTTTAGTCATGAATTTTCAAGAAAATGTCCAAAAAGTCCTAATCTATTGACTTTTGCTAATTAAGTCTTAAACATTTTCATCTTTTGCCAATCGAGTTTGTTCGGCCATTTTTGGCTTGAAATCGCTCATGTTGACACCGGCTGTCTTATGAGGCACAACCGATGCTGATGTGGACACTTTTTCATAATATTTTATTACTTTTCGAATCCATTATTTATTTTATTATTTTTTCTTTCTTTCTTTTCCTTTCTTTTACGTTTCTGGCTAGCGAGGACCAATGACCCCTGCCTGGTCTTGGCTAGGGTGTGGAGGCCCTCACTTGTGACTAGCAAAGGTGCTTGCCCAGACTAAGTGAGGGCCTTTGCGCCCTTGTGGGTGGTTGACGATGGTTGGCCACAACCTCGCCAACCATAGATGTAAAAAAAAAAGAAAAAAAAAGAAAGAAAGGAATAAATAAATCGAAAGATATTATAATATTATTAAAAAAATCCACATTAGCGACGGTTGTGCCACATAGGACAATCATTGTGATTTTTGGTCAAAATTAGTTGGATGGACTCAATTGGAAAAATGTGAAAAAGTTTATGACTTCATTGGCAAAATCAAAAGATTCTGGACTGAATTGGCAAAAGCGTAATAAGTTTAGGATTTTTTGGATAATTTTTTCAGATTTTTTTTATTAATGTGAAAAACCACCTCGCGCTTTTGAAATAATGTTGGATGATTTGGTTGATAATCTTTCTTGTTTTGAATTTCGACACAATGGAATATCACATTTGGGGCATCCTCTGTAAAAGAGAAATTAAGACAAAAGGTCCAATAGTTATCTTATGAAAGTCATGCATCAAGTATGATTTCGAACTTCGGGGTGAGCTCGAGGTCTTCAAGACTACGAGTGTATACATGGAAAAAAAAAAAGAAAGAAGGGAATAAGGGTAATGAGTACCGTAAATTTTTAACTCTCGGCAACATAAATGTAAGAAGAAAAAAAAAATTGGATTTCGGGGTTCTCTTTTTCATATTTTTTTGAAGAACATTGCATTTATACCTTCAGGAAGCAAATTACTTCTCATATGTAGGCCACCAGTGACATTAGACAATCACTAAGCTACCCATTTTATTGAATATTTTTTCTATTTACCAATAAGGTGGCGTCCAAATCGGTTTTCACCCATCTCGAATTTGATACTTTTTTTCTAAGGAAAGATGAATGAATCTTTCGGTCATTCTCTCTCGTGATCGACCTTCACATTAAACTCATAAAAACATCTCTTGATAAGAAATATAACGAACGGAAAATGATAACGAATTCTTGTTAATTAAAAAATAGACAAGAAAGCTAACAATAGATGCACATGTGATTCAAGTTTTTGCATTTAGTTGGTTGGAGAGATCTGTCTCCCTCTCTGTGAGGGGTCATTAAGGCTAATCCCAAGTAGTCTTGCTTGTGGCAAATTAAAAGTAAAGGAAAAATCTTTCTGAGTTCCTTCCATTAAAGTCACCAAAAAACATGAACTGCCCATCCCCATGTGGAGCTAATTAACATAGAAAAAATCTCAACATCACAAAGTTCAACCACTTCAGACACACTCCATTGGACACCCAGTAAAGATTTGTCTCTGCCAAGGGCAACACTTTAGGTTCAAGTTTCCCATCCTGTCCAAACAATTGTTTTTTCTTTTTGTAAGTTTCCTGTGCATAATTAATGCATAAAAAGTTTTGAAGTTTAAAGAACAGAGAAACGAGGTGCGTGTGCGGAGCCATCGAGGGCTTCCTTCTCCTCAACAGCACAATTTCCATGAAAAATAACTTTTTTTTTTTACCCTCTTTGTTGTTATTCCGTGAAAAAAAGAAAATTTAAAGACCTTCCTTGTTATCATAGATGGAGGCATGTCCTAATTCATCTTAATTAACAATCTTGGAGTTGAATGTTGTCTAAATAAAGGGGGAAATTGTCGAAAAAGCCTTAAATCTATTATACTTTTGCTAATTCAATTATTAATCTTTTAATTTTTTCAATTTAGTCTTGAATTTTTTACGTTTGTGCCTAGGCTAGATCTGGGCGAAGCTAGCCTAAGGTTGGCGAGGTTGGCCTCATTGGTCTTAGCCTCTGGTCGGCTGCCGGTTGTAGGCGGCGACCAACTGGAGGAAGAAGAAAGAGGAAAAAAAAAGGGGAAGAGAAAGAAAATAAAAAAGGAAGAGAAAGAAAATAAAAATATTAATTAAAATTATCCACGTGTGCCGACATCTATGTCAACGCCGGTCCGTCAAAATTGGCCGGATAGACCGAACTGGCATAAATATGAAATATTTATGACTGAATTGTCACAAAAAAAAGTTTATGACTGAATTAACACAAATGCAAAAAGGTTTATGATTGAATTGACAAAATTAAAAGGTGTAAGATTGCATTGACAAAAGCGCAATAGATTGAGGACTAATTTTTCCCGAGATAAAGTAGGGGTGGCAATATTTATTATTATAATATTCTAAATGTCAGATAATTACATAAATAAATGAGAAGGAAGGGTATCCAAGGTTAAGCTTCATATTCCCTGACACAAATTGCACCGCACTGCAGTAGAGACAGCCATTGATGTTGCCTTCACACGCGAGGTTGCTTTTTTATGTTCATGTTGACCACCAATGAGGCATATTACATGCACGTGTGCACAAATTTTATTACAAAGCTTGGGGAGAAGTGCTCATTGATTCCCAAGTCAAGTCAGACAGCAAGCAAGCCTCTCTTTTTCTGCAAGTGATTAGAGAATCTCTTGTTTAGGTGCCTTACTAGTTACTAGGGCACTTTATAACACGCCAACCAATAATTAAGGCAACTAATATTTCTCTCTTCTTTTTTTCTTATTGTTTATCCATCAACAACTAATTTGTAGATTCATCACCTCACAATAATATGGACATTTTTTTTTTTTTTTTTTTTGGCAAATGCCTCGGATGCTCTTGCTTATGATTTCTTGGCAGCCACCAAAACACCCCTGCAATGCAGAACATGCAACCGTATATATTAAGTGAAATCACCAGACTTAAGTTGTTTTTTCTGATTAAAGAAGGAAGGAGTGAAGATCTAGGCTCCACCAAAGCTTGCGACAGTAATACGAGCCTTTGTTTTATAATCTGTGTGTGAAAATACCAGACATTTAGTAATCATTGTGTTCGAGATAGAATTATTTTTCTAACTCCAAAGAGAAACAAGTGATCTTGCATCAGCTCCCTCTTCATCTTCCTTAATTCACTCTGAACATCAAATGCAGAACCAAACCATCTTCTTCTTCCTTCTCAGATTTGTCAGCTTCAGAGCTTCATCATGGGTAGCTTCAAGCTCCAGTTTTGGCTGTTGACTTTGCCACCCAAAAGATCCAACTCAGGTGCCTTCAATGTCTCACTTCTTTTAATCTCCATCTCCAAGATGAGGAATCTTTTGACAGTCACGTTTTCACCAGATCTTCATCTCAAATGAATCTATGCATTGTCCCCACGAAGCAAACCAATCTCTGCATTGTCCTATTCTGTTTCGTCCATACTGTCTGTCTGTATGCTTGTGCCAATGTCTGTTCTTGCATTGCACAAAACGCAGCTCTGGGGTTTCTTCCTTTTGTTTTTGGATGGTTTTTTTGCAGAAGAAACAGCTGATTGGGAGACTTAAGCTAGAGGACGGTGGAGCTCCATTCATGCCCAGGAATGGTTAATGCATCTGCGTGTTGTGTTCTATAGAGGAACGCGTCGGGAAAGGGGAGAGAGAGAGAGTGTCGATCACATCATGGCGCAGATTTCGGCTGAACTACAGAGAGAGAGGATCAAGAATGCCGAACTCATGGAGAGAATTTCAGAACTTGAAGCTCAAATAAGGGATAATCAAAATGTAGCTCTTCTCCAAAACAAAGAGGTACATTCCAATGGAAAATCTGTTTGCGTGCAGAAGAGTTATCTGCACATCGTATGTTGACAGGTTTTGTTAATTTTAGTTGTTACTCAAACTGTGCACAAATTTCAACCACAATGCATCATCATATTTCCGGTACTAGTCGATATTCATACGGTTAAAATGTGAAAGGAAATGGCGCATTAGCCATGTGTTTTTCAACGAGATTCGTTTGATCGTAACTTAAATAGCTCTTCATTTTTGTCCTTCCGTCTCATATCTCCCACCAACTCGAATTTTTCGTATACGTTATGGTCTTTGAAGGCCTTACCCTGTCATCCTGCTTGAAAAGGCTTTCAGCAATGTCGGTTCACCCGATCTTTTCAAATGTTGGTTCTCAGGGTAGTCATCGAAAAGCACCGAGGCAAAGCTACAAAGATTCGAAAAGACAAAAGACAGGCGAATCCAATGGTAGGCCTGGACCAAATGTTGGCGGTAAATCGGCTTCTCCAGTTGGGCATGATTATCAGGGCGTGCTACCGAAGTATGGAAATACTGAAGATGGCATGGTCAATCGGACGAGCATGGGACATCCACGCATGTCGGCTTTTGAAAATTTGAAAGACGGTGACGATGCCGATGAGTTCGATAACGTGGATGAAGCCAACAATGAAGATGACAACTACCACGGTGAAGATGGCACTGACATTCCCAATGCTGAAGAGAACTCAAGACCTAGCAAAGACATCCTAGCCAAGAGAGTGCAGGTATCGACCTTGAAGAATTGCTATAACGGTGGAACTTTCATGAATGCAGCGCAAGATTCGGTGGATACTCCAACAGCCAATCTCTGCTTCCTGGAGATCCGACAGGTTCAGGACATGTCGAAACTCGGTGAACTTGAGAAGGAAGAAGTTAAGACCGAAGGTTGCGAAGAACAGGTAGAGGTACATTCATCTGGATGTTATGCTTGTCATGCAGGGTCTGGAAGCACAGCACCGCGCAGAAGTTCCATGAAGGTCGCTTTCTGTCCTAAAGAAGCTAGCAGGATCGTCGAACTGGGAGCCCTGCAAGAAAAAAATGCTCAGTCTCATACGATGAGAAAGATCATCGTTTTTGCGTCCCTCGGAATAAAGCACGGGTGTGAAGATATGTACGAGCTGGATTTCGACCATTTTAGTATTCTGAGGAAGGGTGAAGCCTTTGTCTCTCTGCAAAATCCAGGGTAATCAATCGGACATTCTATCTTGACGGCAAAAACTCATCGGATCTTCTTTCGATCTCATAAAAATGATGATATCTTAGAGAAAAAGCTCTTCTTTCTGCTAAACCAGCAGGGACAGAAAATGACTTTGTTCTGTTTCAAGAGAGCAAGGCCTAGTTGCCGATAAAATGTTAAATTCATCATGGTGCTTCATTCGATCATGGTTTAAACTATGGCTGCGGCATCCAGAATTTTCACCGACTTGATCGGTGATTAGCCTATGAAACATTCTATCAGGATTTCTCGACTCATCTGATACAATTTCATATTGCTTTTTAGCATCAACTATGAGTGAGCGTTGATGTGAATTTGCCGGCAGGAGCACGTTTTATACGAAAATCCCGGCGTCCGCCGAAGGGTCTTCTATCCAAATAGACAGAACCCGACATTGTGCCCTGTCCAGATACTAGAGGAAGAGAAGGCCATGCGTCCATCCGACCAAAGCTGCCCGTCATCCTTATTCCTATGCATCAAATATGGAGGGAGGACTAGAAATCTTCCCCAAAACGAGTTAAGTGTTATTCTTTCATGGCTATGATTTTGATAGTTTGCCTGATAATTCTTAGTCTACAAGAAAGGAAAAACACTTTCAACTTCTGTGAGATCAGCTTTCTCCCAAGTCTCTACCTTAGAGTGGCCAAAGAGATGTTTCTGCTGCTAAGATCGACAGCTTAAACAATTTCAGATACGTCAGACAGCGCATGGGCAAGAGCAAGCTGAAATCCTTCGGGCCACTTATATGCCAAATGGCGATGTTGGTCCATGTCCGCAGCGGAAGTTTCTTCTTTAAGGCCCTGGGCATAACACTCTTGTTCATGGCCGGTATCACCGATCACCTGATTCAAAAGGAGACCAAATACAGAAGCTTGGACTTGCTCCAAAAGTACTGCAGGTATAGGAAGCCTAGTAAAAGCATTTGATAGTTCTTATTTCCCAATGCAAACGATGTCGCATTTTCTTTTACCACATCCGTTAACGGTCCAGCATGAGCAAGCACTCGACAGATCAGTCGAAAATGCTTACTGCTTAGTAAAGCTTTGTGAGTGTGCTGCAGGAAGGATGAGGATGCCGAAGGAGAGAAATTGTTTCTTGAACACACAGAAACCCCCAACACGGTAAGATTGCCGTTCCGAATCCAATGTATTTCTGTATTCTCCAATAATTCAGTCATAGGAACACAATTCACGGCTGTAATTCTTGCAGCAAGCCACCATCAAGTTGGACCGATCTAATTCAAGAAAGCCTCAACAAAATTCAAACCCAAAAGGCATAGTCATGCTGCGCACAAGCCTTCAAATTCGGAAAGATCATCAGGTTATCTGCAACCAGTAACCACAAGCTGCGCTTCTCAGTTTGGATTAGCCAGCTTTAACTCTATACGCAGTCAAGCACCGGGAGTAGATAAAGCTTCGGTTTCCACACCAGCAATCAACAACTATGCTAATAACATGCCATACTCTAATCCAACTTCGTATCATACGTTCCCACCCCACCAGCCCGTAAACGGTTTCATTCCTATGATGTGTTGGCCTCACCCTAGCACATATGCTTATTCCCCGTTTCCGTCTTCGGCAAGTTATTTTCCCATTCATCCACACAGTTGCTACACCTATCCTCCTTCTCACGATTTTTTCCCCAAAGTAGTCAAAGGCAAGGGAAAGACTGATGCAGTCTCAGAGGAATCTGGTGATGATTCTGGAAGCAGTTCGAGCAGTTCATAGCTAAAAGAAGTGCTATTAAAACCAAGTCTAGCTGCCACGACTTGTTCGGGTCCTGCACCGCAGCAGTTAAAGAAATGTACTAAGATTGACAAGGCTCATCCCTCCCCTGTGCAATTTTGATCCCCTCCTCTGTGCAGGTGTGTTGTTTAACTTCGTGTATATGCCAGAGACAGTTTCTTTCTCTGTTGTAGCAGTAATCGGCTTAAAAATCAATAGAATCGATGAGCCGACAGTAGTGAAAAATTTCCTACTGTCCTGCATCCCCGAAGCTAACTTGGGAGGCAAGGGTATTACTTCCATGTTTCTTGGAAATTTACCTTCTTCTCTATCATTTCACCTTGTGATCTAAGAAATGCGAATTTAATCGTGGACTTATGAACGATAAATCTAGGCCATGCTCCAATGTCCTTTCAACTGGATGGGCTATATCAATCTCTAAATAATGTGGAATGTACTTCTAAAACTCTCTCTCAGAGTTCATGGTCCACACCTCTGTACTGATACCTGAAAGCTCCATTTTTGTCTGAGTGCCATAATACAGCACTAGCTTCCAACCAGAACTTTTAATATTGCAGGAGGATACACAACAAAATATCTGCTGATCCATGGGAATCTTATCCTTTTTTAGGTCCCCTCTCCTTGTTCTAATTGACAGTACATCTTTGTTTGTTTCATTTTGCCTCCCACGGGCGGGACCATTTGAATTCATTATCCCAATGAATCACTCTTTCTTGAAAACCAATTTGCCTCCATCATCATGAAGATAGAGGAAAAAAGGAAAGCAGCATACAAAAGTAGATCAATAGATATATCAACACTCGGAATATGTTCCTTACCAAAAAAAAAAAAAACACTCAGAATATGCATCATACACCACCATAGATATAACACAACTACCGACAATCACTATGCCAACTTAGAGCAGAAAACAAATGCACAAAAAGGGTCACAAGATCTGCACAATCTTCACACCCATGTGCACTTTTTTTTCCCCATTCCCACAGATGAACCCACAGAGCAAAAGCAAAAGGAGGCAGAACAAACTTCTCCTTCTAGTGGTGCTTGTTGGCAACATTGCACTGCTTCCTGATCTCACCTTGGTCACCAGTGAGAGGGTTGTTCTCAGAGAGGATGGTGATGGCCCTTGCAAACTCCTTGAAGAAGTAGTCCTGGCTCTTGGCCATCTTCTTCACCTGGGGCTTGGTCCGCTTGTCGGTGGCAAGCTGGTGGTCCACTATTAACAAGCCCTTGTTGTCCAGTATGTTCCTGTAGTAGTTGTTGTCCAGCACCATGGGCGTGCCTCTGTCGTTCCTCACGTACTGCACGGCCTTCGGGTCCGGGATCGCGTCTGGGCACTTGTGAAGCATGTGCTCGACGTGGTCTGGGTTCAGCGCAGGGTCGACCTCTGGGTAGAGCCGGTGAACCAACTTGACGCAGTGGGTTCGGCCCACGCTGTGAGCTCCTGTTAAGACAAATTCAGGAGACAGAATGATGCACCAGCCAAGCAACTAAGATTACTATAACAAAGCATGCGTACTAATTTGACAATATGCTGGCTAAACTATTTTAGGAAAATAAAGGTCATGATGAAGCGCTAGGATCATATAGTAAATTACCGAGTAAAGCAACCACTCCCCGTGTATCGATGCCCATGGCAGCAAATCTGTCGAGTACCACCGAAATGCTTTCATTGTGGTCCGGAAGGTATTGTTCGAGCAAGTCAGCTCGGCTCTTCCTACCATCTCTCCTCCCAGTTTTCAGGGGAATGTAAGGGCCTCCTAGCTGTTCAAAGAGTAGACCAGATTTCATCAATATTCTTGAAATTCCATATGGGAACAAGCTGACAAGTTATTGAGGAAGAAGGGTAAAATATGGCACGGTTGAGTCGACTTCATCCCCCAAGAGTCTTTGCTAAATCCGATAGGGTTACTTAATATGCAGAGCACATATGACAGAGAGATTAAAGAGAAACAGAGGAAAGAAAAATCTACAAATTGTACATACACAGTGAAACATCATAATTAGGATAAGAACAATAGGGAGTACCGAGACAATGCCATCTCTAGCAGACAAGACCAGGATGTCCGCACAAGAAACCGCTCCAGGGCACTCTCTCTCCACAGCTTCTTTAATGGTGTCAAGGTACCTGAAGTTCCTTAGACCGAAACTTCGGTCGGTTTCTTTCTCCGACAAGCTCCTCCGCGTCGAGTCCAAGAGCAGCGAAGCATCACATGACTGCATTCACACCACAATAGACAAATGATGTTTCAAAACACTATTCGCGAAAAGCGAGCCAAAAGTTGAGTCGACATAGTATACTTCTTGAGCACAAATCTCAATCCTAAAACTTGGAGATCGAGTTCGATAATATCTCATTACCCAGACTCACTTCGGAGATGTTAGTTCTCGACTCCAGATGGAGCTCATTGGACCAACCCGAGCACCAAAAAGTGCTTGAAAATTAGTGAAAGATAGCACAAAAGCCGTTTTCTTTTGCAAGAAAACATAAATGTTGCTTGTTAAACTCGAAAACAACCGAGTCGAAGTAACGTCAAGGACAATGTGGGGTTGATACCTCAACAGCACAGTCATGGAAGATGTTCCTCAGCCAGGAGAATGCAGTGTTCTTGTGGCGCTTGTACAGAAGCTTCACTTGCTCCTTGATGATGTCCTCGGCTTGAGGGCAGGTGTCCTTGTAGAAGTCCATCACAAGACCAGGCTTGTCTTCCTCATTTGTCTCTGCAATGGCAGGTCTCGGTAACGCTGCTGGGAGAGATAAGAGAGCCAAGAAGATGAGAGCTTTGGATGCCATTTTTCAAGCTCCTTGGCGAACTTCGCTAGTTCTTGAGCTCTTCTTATATAATGGAGGCAAGTGAAATTCCCTATTCGTATTCTCCTTTATCATTTTTTGTTGAATTTTCTTTCTTCTTTTTGTTCTTTCTTCTTGTGTTCTTTCTAATGTAATCTGCATTATATCATAGCGAAGACTATGGTAGATGACCCCTTTAATTTGTTTCTTGATAACTATATAACGATATATGTTAAAAAAGATAGGTCATTTAAGCTTTACTTTGCCGGCTTTAAATAAAGAGGAGAGTAGTTTAGTTCAAATTACGCTTCGTGAATAGGGAAAGAGCATTTGCGGTATCAGATTAATTACTTATGTTTACCGTGATTTTTATGGGTATCGATGCAACTTGCCCAACTAGAACGTCATCAATAGAGATCGATTACAACCGAGCAGTGGGAAAATTACAAGGAAATACATGAGCACTGACACACGAAACTCTAACAAAACCCACACCATCTCTCTCTCACCTAAAAAGGGCTTTAAACCTAGTGTAGCCTCACGTCCATACATCCTTAATTCCTTGCCACTAACATAAGTATAACTTGCAAGAACGTAAATGGCTTCTGACCAGTTGCAATAGCAGACAATTATCACTACCTTCAGCCATACACAAACAACCAGCTTCATAACACAAGGTGACAAGTCTTGTTAGCTGGACTTCGTTCAAGAATTGGCACAAACATAAATAACATTGAAATCACCATCTCTCAACATTAAGAAAAGAAGGGGACCGTTAAAGCAGAAAAAGGAGGGCATGCTGGGGCACCTTTCACTTTCAAGTGGGCTTTCACCTCTTCTTTCTAGGGTTTCATTGCCCTACCAAGAGACATTCATGATGGAGGATAGCTTTTTCCCACGAGTTGGAGAAGGTGAATGCTGAGAAGACCAGAGAAGTGGAATTGAAGAGCACTGAGGAACTTTCCCTGTCCATATCATTGCTTGTCTCCATATTAACAAAGTACTAATGGCAGCTATTTACGAAAATTATCCTATTGCCAACCTATTGGCAACTTTTTGTCAGTCATGATCCATGAAAAGAAAATCTGCCTTTCTTTCCATTCTATGTGAGAAAAATCAAAAGAAGTCCAACATCGTTATCTCAGTGCAATACGGAATCGAGTTGGGGGAGTCCAGAAATTATTGACCGAACGCCAAAAAAATTCGAGCTATGTACGGAGCAAGAGAAAGGAGAAACTTTGTTAATGTGATTAGTTTCCCTTGCATTTATTGTCATTTCATCTGATAACCATCTCCTCGAATCTCCACGTAGGTCTGCTTAGGTCATTGATTGTGTAATTTAAATCGAGTCAAGGTCATCTTTTCACTTTGGAAGTGGGGGCTCTCATAATTGCCCTTGTGGAAGACATAATGATGGGTCATAGCACATCTAAAAGTTGCCAGAAGCTGCACATAAATTAACCTGTTCCATGTTATGATGAGCCTAATAAAAATTTGCTAGCAGATCTTTGGAAGTTTGATTTTGTGTTCACTTATTTTGGAGTTTTGATATTTTTTTGATATGATAGTTGATAGTTTGAGAAGTCCTTTCTGGCCTGAACAATGTACATACACACACACATAAAAGGACAATGAAGAAAAGAAAAAATAATAACCATATAAGGAAAGCAAAAGCATTCCCATGTTGTTTTATGTTTGAGATTATTAATATATATTGTAATATTTGGGATTCAGGAATGCCAAAGGTTGTGAGCTGGGGGAACTGCCGTGCTTCACTGTTTAAGCATGTACTGCTAAAGGGTATGTTAACAAAAATCAGAGCCAGTACTGTTGGTTAGGTTTTAAGTTTGACGGGATCAGAGATACGTGCAATTTATGTTTACCAAGCGTTAAATCTGCAAAGTAAACTTTAATAGTTAATGGAAATTGCAGAAATTTCACATGGTATCGAACATACAAGCTTGTAGAAGACCCGCAAATCTCACAGCTCATGAGATTATCTCCCTTGAACCCAACGATCTCCAGTGGGCCTTAAGAAATTTGCATCGGCGGGACTTTGGTGCTTGTAAGGCAACTTAATGTTAAATATTAATCAGCTCGACCATTTGCCGTAAACACATCATTACTACTGTGAATAATGCCGGTATTCTTTCAACAGCATTATAAAAAGAAAATTAATCTGGATTTCGGAAACAGATTATTGAGGAACCAAATGTTGGCTGGGGCCGATTAAACACCAAAGCGGCCCCGCCACCGACACTTCACTTTATGCCGAGTCTTTCAGCAATAATCCAACTTCGATGATTAAAAAAAGGGGTGTTGGCTTTATTAGTATTTTAATAATGTTCGAAACAATAAATTACCCTAAAAAAAAGATTTTAAAAGGCATTGCCTTTTGCATTCCAATTGTCCCCACCCCTATCAGGTGTAGTTATTCAATTTTTGGCAACTTTCCAATCATTTCAATTTCACTTTTTCAATTATCATTCCATTTGTTTAGTGAATTTAATCCTTTTTATTGTCACTCCAGCACCAATCGTTAAATAACCAAAGAATGGAAAAAAATTCCCTTCGAGAGAAATTGATAGAGAAAGCTGACATAATGGCAAATGTATTAATATTTTAATTGTCTGAAAAAAATTAACGTCACCTCCAATTTGTATCGTCACTCCAGTTACGGGCTTCACTATACCTCTGTCATATATTAAAAACAAAATTGATGAGAGTTCAATCGATATCGACACACCAAAAATCATCAGAACTTACTTTAATTCTAACACGTGCAAAGATTATTTAGTTTACCTTAATTTAACAATTAAATCTATCCATTTGGAAAAGCAAAATGAACTCCTTTTAGTCTATTTAAAAGTCTCTTTTGATTATATCCACGCCCACTTCCCTAAAAAAATCCTCAACTTTACGTCAGTCCAATTATGGCCCCACTCTTTTTGTTTATAACGAAATCACCAATTTTTTTACCCAAGTCCCAAATCTGCCTCCGTTAACTCTCCGTACACAGTCACCGTTAGTCGTCCAACGTAGCATTTTCCACGTCACATAAAAATCCACCTCAGCACAAGCTTGCGTGGATTTAAGCACTGATCAGTGTTATTGTTTTAATCCGACGAGTACTTAGGCCGCTCAAACCCGACTTGGCCTCTCTTCCCTCGAAGCTGGCTTTTTGCTTCCCCCCACAAGCTCTTCAGTTTCTTTCACACTTAGATTCATCAAAAAAATTTGATGTTCGACCCAAAAAATAAATAAATAAATAAATAAACTCTTGAACTATCAGTTCGACTAAATCTGATGCATGAGAATGCACTCCGATCCAAATCTTGCCAAAGGCCGAGAACAACGAGTGACCTCGTGGGCTTTCTGGGCTCCTTTGGGCCACTACTGAGTCTACATGTATTGAATTATAAACGCTTCTATGAAGGGCAATAGTGGCATCTGGCATCCGCTTTCAAACTTCATGGCTCTTTAATAAATTGAGACATAAACATCCCAATTTGGATGAATTGAGACCTGATCAAATTTCTCTATTGACAAAAGTATTGATAGGAAATGATCGCGCTATGATTTAATCGAGCGACGAGGAAAGTACTTGGTGCTTCTGATGAAGCAACCAATTAACAGTTGGATCAACGTAACCGTATTTGACACATTAATGTTTATCTAAATACTTGAGGTGGAAAGTTACTTGATATGATTAGACAAAACACTCTCGGTCACGCGAATTCTTGTATTGAGAATGATGCCCCAACACCAAGTAAAGCTGAATTTTGATGACCAAAAGAGCTATCTGAAAAAAGGAAGAAAAACAAAGGAGGAAGAAGACTGAATTTATCTACATAAGTCCACGGGAAGGAAGCTATGTGCAATTATTGCTTCGTTTTTGAAACCCTGGGATCATCTTAGATGATTAGATGCAGAGTGCTTTGAAGCCCAGTACCTCTCAATCTCTTCTGCTGTTCTTCCTGGATTCTCCCAGCTATAAGCGGACCACCTGAAAGCGCAACGAATGATGGCCAAAGCGATCTCTGAAAGTTCTCGAGATGTAACAAGAACTGAAGCACCACATTACCTTTCTCCCCCAAGCTGAACATCCTAGCAATCGTTTCTCCTCATCTTCAGAGAACTCTGCCTTGATTCCTCTGTTTTGGCCCCTAGAAGAAGGCGTTGTTGTTTTTTCCTCATCATTAGAGCAATATGGAGAGGAAGGAAGACTGCTATTATCACCGTCTAAGCTTAAAAAAAATACCTTCAATCTCTAAACTAGTCAACTTAAATAGGTACCTTCTGCAACCCCTTTGCTTTCATGAGAGCTGTGGTCTTTTTCTCCCCATCACCAGTGCAAAAAAGAGTCGCTGATAGAAATCACAAGAGGGTGTATTGGAAATTTTTCCAAACAGGGGATTTGTGACTTGTAAAGACAGCAAGAGAAGGGGGGATGATGATGTTAATTGTTTTTTCTTGTTTTTTTTCTTTTGACATTATTGATTTTGTTTGTTTGCGGAAGAGAAGAATGGTAGTGCCTTCCTTTGATGGGTTGTTGAGAGGGTTCTGTGAGTTTCTTGAGTCAGCATCTTGACTTAGAATGACCAAAGCACGAGTCACTAAGCCTTCAAAGCAGGTGTTGGATATTTATTGATAAGCTAAACAAAGTGGTCCTTTTCAATTACTATCATGGCACAACAGAACTCACTTTATATGTCACAGGTGCTGCCAAGTCCTTTCCTATGCACGCAACTGGACTTTGGCCCGATGATTCATGACCCCATGAGACCAAATTGGACAACCAATAGAGGGCAGGTTAGTTGAGGCATAATATCTTATTCCCTGTTGCATACGAAAATGATATTGATAACCACTCGCTTGTTCTATTGGTGAATGATGTTGAGACCCACAAAAGATTTATATGTGAAAATGCTTATGCAAGCTTGATTTCATCGGAGAAGAATCAGAACTTGATATTCTCGAAGCTTGTGGAAGCCGACTTGGAAAATTTATTTCGACGTCGGGTGCAGATTGTTCCGGCGACGGGATTACTTACACGACCGCTGTCAAGAAAGGAAACATCTTGTGCCGCTGTTGGGATTCCCCATTTGATCGACTGAACTAATCTTGGAAAGACAAAGCAAGTGGACATATCAAATGGTAATGAGATCAGAGATTGTTTAAAGCAAATCCATGTGTGTTCTCTATTCATCATAGAAAGTTGAGAAAACTACAATGTCTCATTTCCATTTAGATTTGCCATCCATTCTTATATCTGTTGCAGTCCCATGATCATATTAAGGAGCAAACTGCAGAAGAATACTGATCTGGTGTACTCCGTCCCAGCTTTTCACCTTGTTTCCGAGAAAAAAATACAAGAGCCTACAATTACAAGAGTGTAAACGTGATTATTCTTGATTTTTAATCCATTTTATTTTTGGGAATACCTAAAAATACCAAAAAAATTACAAAATTTGAAAATCAACCTTTGGAAACGTTAGGCAAGTCTAGGAAATCAATTTCTAAAAAATAAAGTTTTAGACTTTTTTGATATCTTCTAGCATTTCTTTAATTGAAAAATATCCCAAAAAAAGAGAAGGAAAAATAGCATTTGTGACCAGAAAAACATTAAAAATAACCATTAGTCTTCTCTTAATCCATAATTCATTTGGTCACTTTAAACCCCAAAAATTCGATTTGGAACCTTGATTTCCAAAATTTTGTAGTTAGTCTCGAAAAGAGCCAAAATCTCAAATTGGTCTTTCTAGTCTTCTTTTCACTTTGGTCCAGTAATAACATTTGTTTCTAATACCTTTAATTGCATCTCTGTCACAATCACTTTCACAGTTGCACGCATTTGAACTGTTGGACGTAAATATTTTCAATTTAGTCCCTTGATTTCAACTTAATGTGTAATAGTCATTCTTTGTCACTTTCATTCAGATTTAAACACTTAACTCAAGGTTTTCCAACCTTCTAAACACATTCAAGGGTCAGATCATTTCAATTTGGTCGTTAAGAAGCTCAATGTGAGCAAATCCCCATTTGGGTCAAATTTTTAAATTAGGGGTTTTATATTAAACGAACCAATTTCCCAAACTTGTCATTTTTAGATGAATTTTATGCTCTAGAATCCAATTTTCGCATTATTTTTGAAACATTTGACGAATTCGAGTCCAATTTTGGGATTTTAATCGGACCGGATTAACGGGCGGGTCAAACCGGGGCCACGATTGACCACTGTTCAATCTGGCCCGGTTTAGAGACGCCGTAGGGTGGGCGATGTAGTCTAGGGCTGTCAAAAAGGCCCGCGTCCGGCTCGACCCGGACCAGCCCGACCCGGCCCGACCCGAAAATTTAGGGATTTTTCGGGCCGGGCTTTGTACTGTTCCAATACAGTACCAGTACTGTTTCAGCACAGTACCGGTACCGTTAGTAATGGGCCAGTCTCTTGAGCCACAGTTTCCCACGTTTCCCCTCCCACCTCTCCGTCTAAACATGAACGGCCACATCCACCGCTCCGTCGCGTACATCCTCCCATCCCCGCCGCCTCCCACCACAGCGTCCTCACTCGGGTCGTAGCACTCCACGGCCGTCGTCGAGCTGGACAGGTCGGGAACACTCCCACTAGCGAACACAATCCTCCCGCCGGCTTCGCCGACAACCCCGGCTGCAAAGAACACCCAGCGGGTCCGCATCGGGGATAGGGCAGACCACTGCTTGGTGGAGGCATGGTAGACGACGGCAGTCCACATGGGTATATCGGTGTCGGAGCGCAAGAAGACGACACAGAATGAGCCAGAGCGGTCAGCTCTTTTGAGAATAGCTCGTGACATTGAAACTCCGGACTGAGCACGCGGGCCGATTGATCCTCCATGTGGCAGCCATCGTCGGTCTAGTCTGGACGAAGTGATGGGCGTCGGGTGGAGGTTGATGCCGTCGAGCTTCGATGCGCCCCGAGACTTGATAAGGATGACCAGGTAAGCCTTCCTCTTGGTAGCCTCTGTTTTGCTTAGGTTTTTTTTTTGAACCAGAACTGCGTCGACTCTGGGTACTCGCCACTCGGGTCTCGTCATGCACCTTTGCTTTGCAATAAAAATGCAAACAACTATTTTCTCTGCCTGCTTTTTACCTCATTGGTTGACTACTCATTAAGCACCGCACGAGTCTCGAGGAATACAAGGTGGAAGTGCAAACAGATACTTCCCTACTTTGCACGTGAATGTATCAAGACTGTCCCATCTGCTTTTCCATGTAGCAGCAGCTCTCTTCTGGGAAAATCTCACTTGGGCCACTACACGTGAAAGTAAGGAGCTTTTTTTTTAAAAAAAAATTTAAAAAGGCCGCCCGGCCCAGCCCGCCCGACCCGAATATCTTGACGTACATAATTGGGTATCCGGGTCGGCCCGGGCCGGGCCGAGCTCGGTACTGTTTGGTTTCGGGCCGGGTCGGGCCTATGTGAATCCGGCCCGACCCGGCCCATTGACACCCCTAATGTAGTCCTCAAATTTCGGTTCTAACAAGCCCATTTCCGCGAGTCGAAGACACCGGAGGAGGGACGAAAAAAATGGTCTCTGCGTGGTCCAACCCGAACAAGACGAAAAAAAAAGGGAAATTTCTGCCCACTAAACTTTACCTGTTCGGCGCCATTGTGATTACTTTGCATGTGTTTTTGTTGCGCACCCAAGTTTTTAGACCCTCTGGCGAGCTGGCCCCACACCCGTCGCACGGGATGTGTCCTGGAGGCACACCCGGCCCAAATGGCGGATTTTCTGGCCGTATTAGTACACGTGGGCTCCAATCCTAGGTGTTAGGTTTGTAACAATTCGAAAAGTTGGGGAAAATATAGAAATGCTCTTAGGCGCTCCAAAAACTACGTTTTTGGTGACCCTTTTTGAAAAAACCAACTTACTGGCGCCGTTTTGTGTGGCTGACTTAAATCCCATCCTCGTCCTGGGTAGGGCACCCGACGATGACATGGCCGGATGCCACACCCTCGCTCGGATAATTATTTCTTAATAAAAAAATTCAAAAATAATAATAATAACAAAAAACATTTAAAAAATCTTAATAAAGTTCCAAGAAAAAATGGCCCAAGAATGAAACACAAAAACAGAAAATAGCACAGTCAACTGGACTCAATCTATTTTTGTTGCTTTTGTGGTCCCCTTATCCTTCTCCAAACTTGACACTTTTTTTTCCTTTTGAAATTAGTCCAAAACTTTTCCAAATCTCTCCCAAACTTGTTGATAACATTTTCTCCATAAGTATTCCCGTGCCAGGCTACAATAGGGATACCATCGTGCCTTGAGATTCATGCTGTTTTATTTGCATATGTGGATCCTTGGCTACGCTTCTTCATGTACTGTTTGTGAGTTAGTAATTAGATACTCCAATCTGCACGAAATCCTAGATTTTAGGACTTTATTCATCGAAAATGATGTTCCGCATGTGAAATCAAGTTAAGAAAACATCGCATTAGGGTACCGAAAGCGGGCATCACGGTAGAAAGTACCAACGCAGCTAAGCTATGTACCAAAAGTCTTAGTATTCCGTAAAAATTGAATGAGTTTCCTAACCACCCGTCTCTCCCTCCCGCGAATCCGCTCTAGTAAAAGTGTTGGCTGCTACCTTCCAAAGAAGAACCTTCCCAAGTTAGCGATTCCATTTTGGCAATGTTCAACTCTACACATGTCACATTGATCATATAAATGAATTCCGAACCAGGATATAAAAATCTTCGTCGGAACGACTATGGCGGCCTGAGAGCGACCCGAGCTAAACCCACACATCCCGAGGTTAGTAATCCGTTCGCCCAATCCGATCAATCACTCCGCGGAAGGGTTGCCGACAAACCTAACACATGAGGATGACTAAACTGAGATACTAAGATCCTTGAGGAATGATTCAATATCACAAAGTTCGCTGTGCGGGGCGTCACATTCTTTGTGGGGAATCAAACACCACCAGTGCCTTATTGCCGGACCTTAATTTAGGATCCATTAGAATAGAGAGTTCCACGACATGCCTGAATCACTAAGTGATGAGAACTTTTGGCGAGATTACGGCAGGAACCAGTTTCCACAGCTCTGCTCGGACTCCTGCTGCCAAAACAGAAGCCTCAAGCTAAGCAGATTACGTTAGAACGAGATCGTTTCTCTCCGTCGTCCAGAACTTATCCGGATTCGTATTATTATAAACCAAAATGCAGGGATCTTAGCTGCAAAAGCAACTCAGGGGCCATCACGTGTAAACCTGCAACTCCGGGCTCGTTCGGTGCAATTTGGGAAACACACAGAGTGCCAGCAAGTGCTGAGGCCTGGCTCAACAGCTCACAATAAAACTTCCATCTCACTGCCAACATCCAAGGGATAATG
>JAGVVM010003420.1:0-43298 GCA_019149425.1 Psidium friedrichsthalianum
CCACTTTCTCGATATATGATTACATAGTGATACAATAGCTAGTGAAAATCAGCATTACTTACCTTTTAGGTGATGATAGTATTGCATGCAAGTCTCTGTACGAAAAAATTTGGTGTAACTCACAAATGATATCCTATTGTATATTTTATAATATTATTGCTCTTACTTTCCCATTTGTGTCCAGAATGATGATATATATGTCATGGAAACACTAGTTCTTATACTTTCTACTAATAGAGCCGAACACAACTCATTTGTCATGCGATGAGGTGGTACTAGCACGATACTGCGATCCGAGAGGAAACCCTAGTCAATGCTGACTTAACTTTTCCTGGTCATCTTCTTCCCACTGGGAACGTTTCCTCTTCTTGCTTAAACCCTCCTCAAGTTAACATTCTGAGCCGCGAGACAATAAGCCGATGGCAAGAAACCGTCGGGCACCGTACTCTGTTCGCCATCTCATGTTCGGTCTCGTTTCGGAAGTTTAAGAGCGCTTAACGTTGCCCCCTTGTTCTTGTATGTTCTCCAGGGACGCCGACGCTGAGGTTTGTGGATTTGTCTCAGGCCATGTTCAGCTCCAGCGGCAAGTAGATTCGGTGCATTCGTCCGGTGCAGACGACATTCAACGATGACGTTCGAGTCAGCGACAGCCTGATCGGTTGATCTTGAGCTCAGTAGGGTGTGGCTTGATTTATATGTTGCCGACATAAGTTGTCTGGTTTTCACTTCGCGACCACTTATATCGCATCTACTTTTTACTGTCAACTTCTTTGTGGTTCTAAACGTATTTTTTTACCATGCTTCGCGATCCTTTCTTTACCTTTTTTAAAACGACAACATTCGATATTGGTGTCAAAATAGCATCAGTCTCCCATCTTAAGGCTCTTTAAACTCTTGAAAAACTTATAATCTACCGGATCCACTTAAAAGTAAGAAGTGGAGAGCGCACTTGTTGAAATAAGCTCATCTTTTCGGATCAAAATTAAAATTCTATCCTTCAAATGTCACTAGATGTCACTAGGCCTAATCTTTCATTTTTCGCGATATTTGAGATTAAGGTAATACAAAGATTTTTCACAACTAGTATGGCCAACAAAACATATAACAAACTAATGAGAAATATTATATAGTATTATATTGAAGTCGAAAAGAGGTTGGTACAAACTCAATATTACAAGAAAGCTTACAACTTTGACTTTATTAAATAGTCACGTGAACTTTGAAAGATTCTTTCACTTATTGATGGGTTCATGACTTGAGTTGAGATTAGGATTCTCTTCGAGCTAAATCTGGTTGCAACGTTTCTTTAAGATAAGATTCTCCGAAGTCCCTCGTGTCTTGCAAAAATGCCATGGTTATGTCTGATTTCGTTTATTGTCATCTAGTTCCTAAATAGATGACATCTCATGTTGTGTGATATTTGCAGAGATAATCCCATGGCATTTCCTCTTGATAAATACTTAAGTTTCGAAACAATTTGATTCCCTTTGCATAAGACCCTTTGAGATTCTAAATATTCTCCGTGAATTTCTATGTAACTGCATCCAAATGATTTGTGCAATTCAGCAATTGGGTAAGGACAATTGCTTTGTCCTACTGAAGAAATATTGTACGACTTCACGCTTGGAGCTCTGTACTTTGCTGTAGTGGAAATTAAATTTTGCCAATGAAACCGAGGATGAAACCATTAAGAACCTCTGCAGAATGTTTAAGATAATAGTCGCGAAAACCTTCAGTGAGCAAAGGGAATGTTCCAATAGACAAGGACTATAGGGAATTCAATTGCTATGGTATACTTATCAAACGAAGATCAATATATTTATTTAATTCGATTGCAAATTCGGCGACGTCGAACATGAAGACGTGGATGAACGGGTAGCCCGGATTGATTCCAAATGGTCTGAGAATACAATTCTATGATTCTTGTTTCCTCCAAAAAAGTTTGGGACTATGTCTGAAGGGGGCTACTCCTGCTTCTTGGTTCATTCTGATATTGGGAGAGTTCTTGATAATTCCAACCACAATTATTACGCACAGGCAATTAACAGGATATCAATCTCATCCCCCAAGGGAATATCACACATTACCAAAGTAAAAACCATAAAAGGCCATAATTTCACATTCCGGGTCCTCACAGAAAAAGGAATTTAGGGAAGGGGGAAAAAAAGCAGGGGTCGAGGATAATAATGACAGGCATCAAGTCCTTGCTTGCAGTTCTTCTTCTCAGTTTCAGTACCAAAGGTAGAGATTGCCCTTCGACTTTCTGATCGTTTCTTTTTCTTTTTCCTTTTTTTTTCCCTTTCTGTTCTTCAGTTGCGGTACGTGGATTCACGTCCAAGTGATACTTTGTTTTTGTCTGATTTCAGGGCTGTGCGCATGCTCTTTGGACACATTTACTGCCGGAAAGTCCGGACCGGAAGGAACATACAGGGCAAGCCGGAATGGAAGGTGACAGTGATCAACAACTGCGCCTGTGCCCAGAGCAGCATCAAGCTCAAGTGCGCCGGGTTTCAGAGCACCAATGCGGTCAACCCCTCAATGTTCGCAAAGCAAGGGATAGATGCCTGCTTAACAGTGGAAAAGCCCTGGCACCGCACGGCTCGGTCGCTTCTCGTATGCTTGGCATCCTCCGTTCCTTTTGTGGCCAGCCCGGCCGAGTCAGTCTCAGCCGGTGCTGAAAAGAGTTGATGGCAGGCAAAAGGAAGAGGATGGTCTTCAAGTTTTCATTTCATATCCAAGTGGTATAGTCACCCATGAATAAATTCTCTCTCTTAAAACAAGAGTTGGTAAACACGCATCAAAGTGTTTTTTAAGACTCCAGACACTGTGCCTCTAGGCACAGTATACATACCCTTCCACTTAACTTCTCAAAAGAAATGCCTCATCAAGTCCTCAAGCTAGCACTCCAGATAACTTCTTCCGAGAAAACACCCACATATATATGAACTGTATATATGAACTGTCAAAGCGTGTACTGCTTGGTATCTCCCACAACTCTCGGTGTCCATATCACATTGCAGCACTATAGCTTATTTTGCCGTAGAGCCACTAGTAAGCCCCCTCTGGGAACCGACCGATTGAAGGAAGAAAAGTAATAAACTCGTCTAGATAGGTGAAACGGAACAAATCCGTCCACATAAAATTAATACCTATAGGAGCAATCTAAGAAACTAAAGATGGTAGGGTAAAAGAGATAAGAAGAACGGTCACGACCGAAATACAGCGATTACTAGAATTATTGAACAAGGGTCACGACAAAATGCTAAGCATCTTTTCTAATGCAAAAGAGGCAAACATACAAACCCAAATCCTCCAATTCTAGCCTAATACTAGCAAAATCCTACCCTCCAGACCACATCGAACGGGAGCCACTAGAAGCATAATACAAATCTCATTTCCTCTTCTTTGCAGGAGGTTGAGGTAACTCATCCTCATCTTCATCATCTTCATCTTCCTCATCGTCATCATCTTCCTCCTCATCCCCATCTTCGTCGTCGTCGTCATCGTCGTCGTCGTCCTCTTCATCGCCACTTCCCCCCTCTCCATTCGCCTCGGGCTCATCCTCTGGATCCCCTTCCCCCTCACCCTCTTCACCTGAACCATCCTCTTCCTCGCCTCCATCGTCATCCTGGTCATCAACTTCATCAGCATCCTCATCTTCATCATCCTCAGTTTCGCTGGCATCTGTGTTCTCAGGACCAGGTTTCTTCACAGCATGCAGCTCAGAAATGGGGAAGCTGAAGAAAAAGCATCCACGTGATGTTGCCTTCGATAGGTAATCCAGAATGAAATGAGACAGGGCAGTTACTTCACTACTAACCTTTGAGATGTGTCCAGCTCTTTTGGAAGGATGCTGACTGCACCAGTCAAAGGTCCATCTGGGCAAGACATAAGCAAAAGGAGTGAAAAGAAAAGTATATACCAGCGCCAAATCATAAGCATCTTTACAGAAAGCAAACGTTTAAGAAATGCACCAACATCACTGTGCCACAAAGGGAATGCCTTTTACAACTTCATGAATGCTGGAGAAAAAATTATTTTGCCAACGATGTAAGAGAACCAACATCAAGTAATGTGAACTAAACTCCATAGTCTATCTTAACATTTTGAGTGTGGAGAAAAAAAACAAATTGCTAAATCGATTCGCAAAGAGCAACAACGACGCCTATGTAAGCCACTTCTCCAGCATAAAAGTATAAGACAAAGCACAAGATAGAGTGCATAACATAGATTTTGCAAATAATACTGATTTATGGGCAAAAACAGCTGTATTACTTTGGCATAGAAAAAACAATAAAGAAAGCACTTTCCTTTCATTCGCTGGACCTTGATTTTGGAGCAGACACACTGTTCTTTTAATTCTCCAACATGTCACATCATACAAATCAAATTTTTTACTTTTCAAAAAATATATATATAAATATCACATTATAGATGAAATGCTGGAAGAAAAATGGCGCTTATCTATAGATTTCACAGAAAGGCAGTGAATCAAAGTAATAGCCAATTACTTACGATAAAAAAATTAAAACTTATGTCGACCAAAAAATCATTGGAGAAAACATTGTGACATGGGTCAATGAGAATGCTATTTGAAGTTCTCCACTGACTTAGCTTCGCTCCAGCATATAGATTATTATCATAGGTTATGGTCTCAAACTAATTTGGCAGGTGAGAAGGACTACTCTGCATCATATATATTGAATTCACCGCGAGATGTTTTGCCAGCAACAAGGAAGAAACTAGACAGACATATCGACTCCATTTGTGAAAGATTTTTTTGAATAATATTACAATGCCTTAAACCAACAAATCTATTTACCAATGAACTTCCAAGTCCTCACATTTGCGTTAACATTGTAAGGTACCTGAGCCTATCAAATGCAAAAATTCTAACAATCTGGAGGATTAACTAGCTCTTTCGTCAATTTGCTAAACTTGTGCTCCTTTCAATCGAAAACAAGCTTTCTTTTCCTTTTTTTAAGTAAAAAGTTCCTCGCTTTGATCAGGTATGTTCCCTGAAATTATCTGCAGCCCTAAATTCATGCTAACAGAGGCTTCAGTAAGCGCCGAATCACCCAGAGTCACAGCTGGCGCAAGAGCAAAAGGCCACGACAAAGCAAAAACCGACAACTCCCGAACTAAACTTCGAACATAATTTGAAACACCCTAGGTCGGAAATCGAATTCACCAACAGCAGGGGAAGAATGAGTACCCTTAAGCAGAAAATTTCACTCGGAGCACAGAGTACAAAGATAGTGCATCGAAACAGCATGGAAATAATTTGAAAAAAAAGAACCAAACCCCGAGTCCAACTTTCGTACCATCAGGAGCGAGCAAGCGAGACCGTTGACTGCGAAAACGGCGGTCTCGGCCAACAGAGTTTCAAAGACGGATCTAAGGAAGCTGCTCGAGACGGCGGCGTTGGAGAACACGGCGTCCATTTGCTAAGGCAACGAGCACAGCAGCAGAGAGAACCTCGCACTTCAGATAGAGAGAGGAGCTGTGGATTCGATAGGAGAAGGAACTGCACGGGATTAGGGTTTTGCGAAACGGGGGGTTTTGCTTAGGACATGGTCGTGGATTACAGTCAAACTCGAGGGCAAAAGAGAGAATTGGCTTTGGGACCACCGAGTGACTCACCACGCGTGGCGAGCGAGGATTGATATAATAAAGAAAAATGACACCAAAGGTGCATTGATTTTGACGTGATATTTGCATTTTTAATTCCATCAATATAGTTCTCGAAATTTTTTTATACATATTCAATTAAATCCCTATACTTTATGCAAATATCAATTGAAGGAAAATATTAAATATTTTTTATATATGTTCAAAGAATGCTCAAGGAATAAATTATGTTTAAGGAGTACATTGAACAAATTAAAAATTCATGAATGCATTATATTGGGGTAAAGTTTATGGATCACATTAAATAAATTAAAAGTTCAAAATCACGTTGCATGTTGAATTAAAAATTCATGGACAATTCGTGTCATTATCCTATGTAATAAGCAAAATTCATCTTACTAATAAAAAAGCAAAAAAAAAATTACAAATGATAAATGCAAAGAAATGAATTAGATGTGTCCTATGCATTGGAGCATCATTCTTCTCCCTAATCATAGTAATGAAGAAAAGGGATTTTTTTTTTTGGTCGAAAAGAAAAGGGAAGTTCAATTTTGCATATTGTACCATCATTTCCGTGAAATATAAGTCAATTCTACTATCTCTGTAGGACCTTTCCTTCGAGCATCGGTTCGTGGAACCTATAAAAATGAAATGGTTATTTTAGCTATTGATTGGATGTTTCTCGAGAAAATAGTGAAAAGGGAGAATGAAAATCTCGATAATAGGGATGCAACTAAACTTGTCAAAATAGGTCTTAAACCCGACCTATATATATTAGGAGTAGAGATGCAAATTTGAGCCAAGAAATCTTAAGAGAATACTACCCTTTTCTACACAACAAAGCAAGACCAGGTTCAGGAGCTCTAAAGGCCCCAACCATTTATTTAACTAATGAAATGAAAAGGCATTCTAAAATCTAGGTAATAGAGAAATTGTAAAAACTTGTCAATGGTACTAAAGGACTTGATTGATTTTGTTGGAAAGTTGAGGAATTGGATTTGAACGAATTGAAAGTTTAGATCTACTTGGTACATGCAGAAATAGTTCAAGGTTTACAATAAAATAAATAAAATTTCAAGGATGACATTGAACATTTAACCAAGATTAGGGTTTAGGGGCCGTTAATTTCAAGGATGACAATAAACTTTTCAAGGCTTTTTTCTTGCGTGACGAGCAATGATGGAGAGTCGTTCCTCATTGAGTTGGACGAACGTGAAGGTGCCGTAAAAAGAAGGTATGAAGGGTTGGAGAAACGTTCTCCGGACATCGCACGTTTCCATACAGCCAAAAGCTTTTTAGCGGCTGGTGACGAGCATGTGATCAAATTCTGGAGCATGGACAATGTCAAGCTTTTGGCAACTACCGATGCAGAAGGCGGCTTGCCGGTAAGTTTTGCAGAAAGATTTTCGTAAGATTAGTAGTAAATAGTTCCGCTAAACCTATCCGTTTCCCTTTTGGGAATACTTTTCAAGGCAAAGCCTCGTATCCGGTTCAACAAGGAGGGAAGTCTACAAGCTGTCATTGCAGATGGAAACACTATAAAGATCCTGGGCCCTAACGACGCTTCTCAATTGCTCAAAACAAGCGAAAGTTGCTCTCTTATTGCCACCGGTGTTACTTCTGAAGCTCCGATGACGGTCAGTGTTTCCGAATCGATGCTTCTGTACGGCGTTTTCTGTCTTTTTCTGGTCCAATGCTTCGATGAATTAACATGCCTGAAGGTCATATTGCTGCATGTTGAGGTGCATGCAACCCAAGGTGGGTCTTCTTGACAAATGGTGAAGCGCCAAGTTCTTCATGGTCTGGGTTTGGCCGTCCGGAGTGGAGCACGGTCTTGGCGGCGAATTTATTACGACTATGGGCATGTTTATTAGTTTGTTGCAACCTGAGAAAGAGAGATCTGATGAGGGGGTTAATAGAGATACTGTTAGTGGTGGCCACGGTTCCGAACCGGAACCGGCGGTTCCGGTTCGGTTCCGGGCCTGTTCCGGTTCCGAACCGTCCCGGTTCAGAACTGGAACCGGAACCCCGAACCGGTCCGGTTTTTTTTTTTTTTTGTAAACTTTGGGAATTTTGATTTTCAAAATCAAATCAAATTTTTAAGTAATAAAATTTCAAGTAAAATTTTGCAAAATTGTAATCAAATTTAGAGGAAAAAAAAAAGGGAGAAAGAAATGGCTTGACTTAATGAATTATCATTAAGTGCCTACATATCTTCTTGGGGATAGAAGAATCAAAGCCCATGTAGTTCTTTTTACCTTTGATAACCCCGTACTTACCTCATCGTCAATCGTCGCTTCCGGCGGTGGTTCCCATCATGGTGCTCGCTCCATCATCGAAAAATTCGGCTTTTACGTTGCGATCCATCTCTTGTTGTCGATATTGAGCCTTCGTCCAATCATCGACACAAGCTTGAGCCTCCACAGACTGCGGAGATAATCTTGCCGGTGATCGTTCAATAATCTTGCCGGTTCCGAACCGCCGGTTTAGGCGGTTCCGAACCGCCGGTTCCGATCCGGTTCGGAACCGCCGAACCGGCCGTACGGGCTGGTTCCGGTTCGGAACCGCCGAACCTGCCGTACGGGCCGGTTCGGCGGTTTTCACGGGCCGGAACCGGCCCGTGGCCATGTCTAGATACTGTGTTGTAAGAGGACCAGGAGTGTTAACATGGAACAAATCCTTGAAAAATACAGCTTCAGGTGCGCTATAAACGGATGTGATCCTACATGGTCTCCAATCTAACTATGCTCCTTGAGCTCTCTCCTAGGGTTTTCTCTCCTCCCCAAACCACCGCCCAAGCTCGTCCTTTCTGCAGCAACTTTCCTGAGAAATCTCCCTCTCCATCCCCCTTCTCCTCTCCCATTTCATTTTTTGCTTTCTTATTTCTCTATATCCTGAACTTTTTTCTCAAAGACTTCGTCGTTAATTTCACGGACGATCCATCCACTTCTTCTTTCACGTAAAAGTTTTGTCTAGTGAGCTCAGAGTTCGAAACGTGAGCATCTCAAAAAAAATCCTCTATTTCGAATGTGCTCGCTCGCTTCAGTTCATATGCTTGTTCCTATAGTTGAATTCAAAGTCCAAAATGTGAGCATCTCGAAAAAATCCATTATTTCGGATTTGTTCGCTCGCTTCAATTCCATTGCTTGCTCCTATAATCAAGCATAGCTTTTCTACTGCTTCAGCAGTCGACTGATTCAAAAGTGATTTTATGATCAACTAATATCTCCTTTGCAAATCTCCTCTCCCGATTTGGAGATAGATTCAAATTTAGGTTCTATTCTATTTCGATCTAGAAATACATCTGAAATTTACAATATGTTTTTTGTGCTCTTTCAACATATTGGTAGAGTTGTTGTCTCTACACGGTGATAATGTTGGGGACGTTGATCTTAGGCATTCACTGCTTTTTGGCAAAACCGTAGTTATTTGAGAAGGAAATCTCAATATGTCCTTATTATTGATATTGATGCAAGATTCAGTGATCAGCCACTGGTTTTGCTTTGATGCCATGACAGACTTATTTTTATGGAATGAACGAGTCTGTACAGCTGTACCAAATTAATTTATCTTTCAGATTTATTTAGTTTACTTGATTTTCATCTTTATCTTGAAGTGATATACCTCTCTTTCAAGTGAAATGAAAATTTTCTTTCAAGAAAATAAATAAATAAATCTAACTACACCAATACACTCTCCAATTCCTGCAAATTTCAAATTTTGTTGACCTGGGAAGACTCCTATGAACGAACCGCCATGCATTTTATGCAGCACATCTGTATGAATCCAGAGGAAATGGTAATTTTATCCACAGAAAAACCAATAGTCCGAATCAAATGACGCATTCCATCAACATTTGGAAAAAAATTCTACTCCAAACCTCCTTTGCAACTACACCATCCATGAATAAACAGTCTCTCCTTTGTTGGATAAGATCTATTGAACACACAAGTTACATCCACTGTGGCGTACCAATTGAACATAGTGTAGTGTTTTCATAAGGATATTCAGAAATGATATTACCTTATCTACAGATATTCATACTTATATTAATCAATCTTGTTCCTTATTTTTAAAATTTTCGATAATCTAAATCTTATTCCTATTAGATTGATAGATTAAATATTTTGTGTTTCAATTTTTTTCACAAGTAAGGAACAATATTTAGATTAATGCTAATAGGAATATCTGTAAATATCTCAGTATCGTTTCTAGATTTCCTTATAAAAAACTTAACATAAAATAGTGGGAACATCTATCAACCTAATACAACTCTAAATGAGGTTCTACTTCTAGTATTTATAGAATTCTTAAGCTAAAAACATACTCAATTACTACTTTTGCGATATTTAATAAAAGCCAAAAAGGTATACAAGCACTAATTTTTTTTTTTTTTTTGGTTTCGGAAAAAGATTAAATGAAATGACAGTTTGAGATGTGGACAATAATATATTCATGAAAACTTGTGAGTAGTGCTAAAGGGCTGATTTGACATCATCGGAAAGTTGAAATATTAGAATGAACAAATTGAAAGTCTAGAGAATACATTGACCATTTGTGAATAATTAAGGACATAATTAAATGAATTAGACGTTCAAAGATAATATTGTGTGTTAAGCCAAAGTTTATAGAGATTATTAGTAGCATTTCCCCATATTTTGCAAATTGAAAAAAAAAATTGAAGTGTACTAAAACAGTGCTTCATAGACATGAGTTAACTAGACCCTCTTTGTCAATTGAAATGAGAGTGAGAAAATATCATCTTCATCAAAGATGGAAATTTTATGCACAATATGCATATGACTCGGATAGAGAATTAAGATCCATGCAAAGGGAAGCCCAAACATTTTGGACAAACATCTTTTTAGGAAAACCCTAAATAGGAATGTCTTTGTTCATTTAGACGCGGCGCAATTGCCTTTACGCTCATAGGCTGTGTTAACTGTTAAGCATGGAGAGAGCCCTTTTTTTTATTCCAGCTGCGAAGACTAGTCAAAGAAAGGATCAAGAATGTCATATATTATACACATTTATATAGATATATTGACGGTGAACAAGTAAGAATTTATTTGTCATTTTCTTCTTTCATTTGTCTGATCAACCCACGAAAATCTGAATTTGGAGGAAAAGACGCCAACTTTTTATGGTTTTTGCTGCTCATTCTTGTCAAAAAGTAATACTTTTGTTTCTCTACAACGTCCAAGAGATGTTGGTTGCTTCATCTTTTTCTCAGTCATGAGCTCTTGATAGATCCTTTCACTTTGACGATGATCGGGCTTCTTAGCTTCTTTGGAGATAATTTTCTGTTCGGATCATCAAGGGTGAGTTATACCACGTTGATTTTTACCGACTTTGAGAAAGAGAATTTGCATGTTCTAACTCGGGATAAATATTAAAATACATATTCCTTCGCTGGAAATCAAAAGAGAATTTGCAAGTTCTAGTTCAGGATAGGCATTAACATACCTGTTCATGATTTTCACTTCTCGGTTTCTTCTGTCTCATTAGTGCAGTTCCTTTGTTGAGAAATCAGAAGATTGATTCTATTGACCAAGAGCTAATCGTGCATGGTTGTTTACGTTGTACAACTAGCACAGATGAAGTACTAGATTGTAACAACGCAATCTGACGAGGGGAGTGGTCCCCGAGGTTAGAAGGCTCGGACAATAATTAGCTTCAACAAGTTTCTAGGATGGCAAACAGAGTAGAAATGAACCGAATTGCACATCAAACAGGAGGAGAGTGTACATGGAATATTTACATGAAAACTGAAATTAACCCATAAAGGTGCCTTTTAACGTAACGGCAATACTTAACTTTGCAACTCCAAAGTAGAAACATTACGAAGATGGGTGACCTCTTGGGAAAGTATTTCATGTACGCCAAAGGATGCCAAAGTGGACAATACAACTAATCCATGATGTCATAGAAAAGGGAAAAAAAAAACATAAATACTCTCTCGTTTTTTTTTTTTTTGTGAAAATTGTGAGTTTTATAAAGCAGATGAGGTACATCAGCATGGAGGCATCTACCATCATCACAAAAGAGCTAATAATTCGAAAAGACGGATGTAGGAAGTCTCCATACAGTAGCTAATACGATATTCATCTAACAAATGTTAATTTTTTGGTAGAGCGAAACTCAATCTTTTAAATTTTTGTGCACCATAGGCAAAACAATAAGGTAGCCAGTTGACTTGTTATAAAACTTCTCATATTGCGGTCCATTCAAATGCAATATATAAGTGTTAGGAAGGATAACTTGAGGAGTGTTGCCACCAAGTCTTTGCCTTTGTTTCACTAATCATCCATCGGAGTTCCTCATTCCATCCTCCTAAATGGATCTTATCCTATGTTTTGGTAGGATATGGCGCCATATAATGCTTGTCCACTCACATTGGAAAAACTAATGTGATCTATGTTCTATATCTGCCCTTCAAAAATCACACTAGATATCAAGTGTAGGTAGCCATTATGTGATGATCTTAGTTATCGATAATCTATCTCTGCACACTAGCCAGCCAATAGAATTGTGTTTACTAATCCCACTGGTCCATGCCCGATTCAGATCTAAATCTCGACTTTCTGATGAATTAGTCACATATTTTGGCAGCAATAATGTCCGGAAGGCATTAGATATACTGTGGAGTGATCTAAAAGAGTTCGAGGCTAAGAAAGACTTATTCGAGGAAATGTCTGAACCTGTGACATCGGATACTATCTGCTATTAACCTGTTGAAGAGATTGCCTCTCCACATGGTCATATATACACACATTACTTAGCATTTGTCATGGGAATCATACTCAACAAGGAGAAGCAACAAACTTGCCCTATATATAGAATGCCAGAAGCGCAGTGAGGTGGCAATAACGAAAGATATTGCGCTAACTCCTGCTCTGCGCGGAAAACTTATTTTGCCGGATTCTGGCCGCGTATGTTGTGGCACATTATAAACCAGAGGTAATTTCCTTAACCAATTTCCAAATTTGGTATGATGGTGCAGCAATTACTTTTCCATTTTAAGTAATGTAATGGAAACCATGGAATGCAACATTCTCGTCTGGCTTTTCTTAATCAGTTTCCACCACGGCGGATGTGGACCGGACTGTAATTTACTGTGAGACTTACAGTTTGAGTTGGCAGCACTCCAGTTGCGCCTGTCCGGTACTGAATCCTGCGATACATACCCTCGATGCGAACCTCGTGAACGTCCTGTCATCCTACCAGCAGATGATGCTTTACAAGTGAGTTCCTTATGGAAGCTTATCCTATCTTTTTCTTTTTCTTTTTTTTTTCCCTCTGAGGAGAAGTGATCATGCTGTGGTTAACGACATATCCGGATAAATTCATGATATCAAATGTAGTCTTCACAAGCCATTCCTATGTCAATTTCATCTCTAGCCGGAGAGCCTT
Source organism: Psidium friedrichsthalianum (assembly GCA_019149425.1). NCBI lineage: Eukaryota > Viridiplantae > Streptophyta > Magnoliopsida > Myrtales > Myrtaceae > Psidium > Psidium friedrichsthalianum. Next base: position 13,045 of record JAGVVM010003420.1, read on the forward strand.
CTTTGAGCTCACAGAAAGCACAATCCTAAATTCAAGACACTGTAACTGGCATTCCGTTTATTTCAACATTTAGTTGTTACTGCAAACGGAAGAAGTATCGGCTGTGAACTTGTTTTCAGAGAACTTATTTAAGGTCTGGAATATGGAAGCATGCTCTACAAAATTCAAGGTACGTACGATAAAGACTAATATTACGATTCGTATAATGAATGCGATCTCATCCATCTACATGAACTGATTCCGAAAGTTCTCAGACTTTTTTAGGGAGCTATGACCGGAAGTTACAAGTATTTCCATCAATCTGTGTAATTTGGAGTCCAGATGGTTCATTGTCCGGTAAGTAGACACACATCCTGTTGCGCACTCATGTAACCTGCAAATTTCAAAATGCTTTGTCTTTGAGCGCAAGAAATAATTTACTTCTTACTTATAGTAATGGTGATATCAGGTTCGATGCGTTGGAGCTTGTCCTGATTAACTAAAATTCTATGCTCTAATGCAGCTTTTCTCTTGCGGGACGAACAATGATGGAGTGTCGCTTCTTTGTTAACGTGGGATGAAAGTGAAGGTTCCATTAAAAGAACCTATCAAGGTATGGGGAAATGTTCTTCGGATATTGCACACTTCCATACAGCGAAAAGCATTTTAGCAGCTGGTGATGAGGATGTGTTCAAATTCTGGAGCATGGATGATGTTAAGCTTCCGGCGACTGCTGATGCAGAAGGCGGCCTGCCAGTATGTTCACAGAATGAATATTCGGTCGCCTCGACAAGCCTTTGTGTGTTTATGAGCGCATTTATAAGATCATTTGCCATAGTTCCATTAAAGCTTTCTGTTCTCCTTTTTGGGAAGTACTTCATGGCAAAGCCTCATGATGCTTCTGTATGATTCTGGTCTGATGCTTTCATGAACATCAAAACCAAGTCCAACATACAACAAAAATAAACAAATTAAAAGGGACTGTGAGGTGTGAAGCCATAAAAGTGCATGTAGTGAAGCGACAAGCATGTGACACGAACCGGGTGTTCCGTAGCCCAAGTGGGCAAGTTCTCCCGTACTCTTGTCCCATTGAGGGTGAAGCTTGTGAGATCATCATGATGAGTGAGCATTGTAGGAGAAGAAGAGGCAGCTAGGTCATATGAGTGACGTCGGGTGGGTTTGTACTAGGAGTTCTAGGTTAAGTAGAATATATCCTTAGGAACTCTGAAGGCGGGATTGGCCTCCTGTGTACAAATTAATCGAGAGCTGATGCCACTCTCCTGATGAGGTCATGGCAAGCCGAAACTAGTTGTTGTGCCTAAAGTGTCCTGCTTGTCTTACTCGATGTAATAAATGCCCGAGCTAAGCTAGACATGGTATGATCTAATACGAGAAAGTTATTCGCCTAAGTATTCTATGGAACAATTATATAGAGGGAAAGCTGGTCTAACTTGGCTTACTAGACGCTGCACAGGTTAATTCCACGATCGAAATGTGTCGGCCCGTGACAAGTGGTATCAGAGCCAAGTTCCTTTCAGTAGGTGGGTGATTCAGGGAAAACTTATGGTCTTCCCAGTCCTTTGAGGACGGAGAGTGATCGCCGGGGCCAAAAGGGCTCGGGCAAGATATGGCTCTCGTCTAGCTTCTAAGATGCCATAGAGGCATGGGAAGAAACCGGATTGCTCACTGAAATGGAATAACATTCCTGGATCAATTCAGCGAATCTCAAGATGGGTCGCTGCTACATTTCATCAAGAGGGTTACCTCCATTGGTCTACTGAGATCAGAAAGAACTTGTTGGGTGAAAGAAGGTGCTACCGAGGGTGTGCAGTTGGCGAGGGATGCCACACTTGCCAAGGGGGTGCGAGTGACCGGAGATTCGCGAACAGCTTTGATCGAAGAAAGCGATCGGTGGAGTAGAGTTGTTCTATTGAGCGAGCGTTGTCATTCATGTAAGTCCCAAGGGTATGGCATTGATGGTTAGAGAACGCAGAGAAGCGACAGAACAGCACGTAATGAGGGCGTTTACGATTTGAGTGGGGGAGAATGACAAGGATCGAGTGTTCCGTAGCCCAAGTGGGCAAGTTCTCCCGTACTCATGTCCCATTAAGGGTGAAGCTTGTGGAGTCATCACGGCGAGTGAGCGTTGTAGGGGAGAAGAGGTAGATGGGTCGTATGAGTGGTGTCAAGTGGGTTTATACTTGGAGTTCTAGGTTAGGTAAAATATATCTTTAGGAACTCTGAAGACGGGGTTGGCCTTCCTTGTACAAACTAGTCGGGAGTTGATGCCGCTCTCTTGATGAGGTCATGGTAGACCGAAACCAATTATTAAGCCTAAAATGTCATACTCGTCTTACTTGCTGTAATGGATGCCCGATCTGAGCTGGGTGTGGTATGATCCAATACGGAAAAGTTATTCGCCTCAGTATTCTATGGAACAACTAAATGGGGAAAAGGCTAGTCTAGCTTGACTTGCTAGATGCCGCACGGGTTAATTCATGACCGAAATGTGTCGCCCTGTGGCACATGCCATAAAGTTAATTTGCCGGAATGTTGAGGTGCATGCAACAGAAGGTGGCCCTTCTTGACAAATGGTGAGGCACCAAGTTCTTCAAGGTCTTTGTTTGGTGGTCCAATATTGAACACGGTCTTGGTGGCAAATTTATCATAACGATGGGCACGTTCATCGCAAGCTGGAAAGAGAGATCTGGTGAGAGGGTTAAATAGAAATAATAAGTTGTAAGAGGAACCGTTTTTTCGCTAATTAAGCACGTTATTCCAAAACTTTAAGGACCAGCAGGATTAAACCTGGTACAAATCCTAGCCAGATAATGCTTCAGATGCAGCTATAAACAGATGTAATCCTATATTGTCTCAATTCTTACTACCCTTATATAATCTCCAATTCCTGTAAATTTCAAAGTGCTGTGACGCAGTTAGACTCCTCTCAACGATGTCACGAATTTTACACATCAGTACTGAATTCTAGAGAAAATGGCATTGCTATTCAAGGAAGAACCAGCAGCCTGAATCAAATAATCCTTGAAATCGAGATATGATATATATGGCAGCACACCGAGCAATCTAGAAGAGAAGATTCAAACAGCTTTGCCTCTCATATGATGAATTACCCATTCCAACTCCAAAGACCATCTTTGAATAGTTGTTTTCAAACAACATTTCCTATAAAGTCGACTCCAAACCACCTTTGCAACCATACAGTCCATGTCTAAATCTTCTCTGCTTTTGGGATGAGAGCTACATGACACACTAAGTTACATCCACTGAGGCATATGGCTTGGACATCCTGTCCTTGGTAGCTAGCCTGCTCACAATAGCCAACCACCTGATAAATCTATGCTTAGTGATTTTATGAGTGAACCAGATGAGTTTGTGCTAAGGAACTTTCCCAGCTTTCAGCATACAGGGACTGATTTCATTTTAGTAGCTTTCGAATCAATTTGCGCATATTATCTTGGCAGAATGAATCTCCCCCTCTCTCTTGGTTGTTTGTTGATCCAAACACAGAAGAGCACAAATAGCACTGGCCTTATCATTCAGACCAGTAGGAGTCTCAGACTATACGAACAATCTTCAACTGGAGGCAAGCAGTTCTTCTGAATTCCTCAATTTCTAATGCAGTCAAATTTGTAAGAGGGACTTGCTCACTTTTATGTGTGGTGAGAGCAAATAAAAAGTCGTAGCATCTTTGCAGTACGCCAATATAGTGCGTTTTCATTCATTAGTTAATAGTTTTTTTCTCAGGCTTTTACCACGCCCCATTTGTCGAGATTCTCTACATGTTAATATTAGTACAACTTCCTCTGACACCAGGGATCAAAGGTGCATCTTAAGACATCTACATATCACAGTCATGGAACATTGCGAGGGATGAAGTTGCCTCAGGATATATCTCCATGTTAGACAGTCATGGAACAGAATGTCAAAATGTAAAATAAATCTCATGCAAAATCTTCTTTCATTCTCTAATCTAAAATTCAGAAGGAAACTGATGATCTTCTCATGCCATCGTATGAGAAGCTGTATGATTCCCATTACCAAATTCTAGTCCTAAGTGTGCAACAAACTGGCTAACAGTGCCAACCCAACTTTGACAACAAAGTGAGTTCAGGTGTCCTTGAACGATGTTGATTCCCAACTCAATTTGTCCACTGCTCAAGGAAAATCTGTAGCTTTCAATTCTTATGTTACAGATGAGTTCCTATCCTTGCAGCACCCTTCAAGTGTAAAGATACAGAAGGTGCAAGATCCTCCCAGACTGGTTCTCACTTCTCAGCACTTGGACTTCATTTTTTCTTTTTTTTTTTTGTCAAATTACAAATAAGGCTGTAATGTTAATTGTGCAATATCAGACCCTTATTGGTTCTTGATGCCTTTCTTTGTTTGACCACACCTGCTGATTTCCAATTTAAGTGTAAAAATAATCCTTCTTGTGTTGGAATCCATGCTCCAAAATTGACTGTACTCTGCTTGCAAAATGATAAGTCCTATGCTACGTATTTACAGTATAACTTCACTGAACAAAATGCGATATTTAGCTGGATGTAAACGGGAAAGGAATTGTGAGCCGGGTACTTTTAGGATCATTTGGGTGTACTCTACTACTGCTGCTTTGTTTAGACTGAATAAATTCAACGTGGTGTTACGGAAAATGGACATTCTCGGTTAAGATCCTTAATGGTAGATTATTTGATGCATGTTATTTTTGGAATTCTTGAGAAATAGCCAAAGAAACTCATGGCTCTATTCCTTCCCGGTGCTGATATCGATGTCAATCTGTGCGAATGCGGGCAATGCAATTACAGGATTAGCATCCAATGGCATTAATCTGCTGTGGAAAATGGCCACAGAATGACCTCACCTCAAGTGGCAAGGTATCTGTTACGTATCCCACCATGCTTCCAAATATTCTTGAAAAGGAAATGAGTGAGAGGTCTCGCTCGTGTTGTTGATGAGCAAATGAATATAGGTAATGAGAAAGATTCTCCCGAGTTATGCCGACCAAGGGAGGGTTAAAGCTGACGGCGAATCCCCGCAAGAAAACCGCTCCCAGGAGAATGTTCTCGTGTCTTGCTTTGTAAAGAAATGATTTGTATCTTCTAATGTGAATCAGGTGGGATGAGACTAGATTCCTGTTCAGTACCATGACTTCCAAGGTACCATCTGTATAAACTAGGCACTCCACTCATGCTTCCGCATTGCAGCAAAATTTCGCTCCAAATCTCATTTCACCAATTGTTATTTAGATTAGCTGCAATGAGAAACCACCTGCTATGGTTCCATGACTAGTATTGACCGCAAAAGTTTGCACGTATTTTGATTTAGGAGAAGATCTTATCTGGATCTATTTCTTTCAGTCTCTGTAATAATCTACCCTAGTAATTCTGGCTTTATCTGTCTAGCTGGCTGCTTCACGAAATGAAGGTGTTTTCTAACTTTGTCAATTAAATGCAGACAAATAAAGATGTTCATGCCCTTGGCATCAGCAGCAACAAGTCTTGCTCTTAGTCCTCAAGACGACAATGTAGTTGCTTAAGGCCTGGAGGACTCCACGGTCGTTATCTATCACATTCGTGCTCAGGAGGTATTATTGACTACTCCAATTATGCCAGTGTCCTCAAGAACTTGTTCGCAGGAGGTCGCTGGAGAGTTTGAAAACAGCTTTTGTTATGCAGGCGATAACCGAGCTTGAAAGTCATGCAGAAAGAATCTCTGGACTAGCCTTTTTCCAACTCCTTGAAAGTACAAGTTTCTTCTGGAGCAGATGCTAAGGTCGGTAATGATAAAAGCCAATTCTAGGAACCGAGGCAGGCAGAGAGCTGAGGTTACTTTGTCTGTTGTTTCTAGACAGATGATTTCCCAGAGCCTTTGCAAAAATTTTGATTGGACTTATGGTTTGAGTATACCTTTTGGCTATTATTCACTAAAACTGTTCCTTTTACCCCCATCTAATTTTGTTCTATTTGTCTTCATGTGGGAAGCTGATGGATGGAAAAGAAAGCAAAGCGCAGCGTTACAGCATTGCAATCGGAAGATCACAGACATGCTCCTTGTCAGCAGACAATACTTTACTCGCGGTGTTTATGACGTGAAAGAACTCGAATGCTTATTAAAGGAGGTCTTTATCATTCTCAATACTCGAAACACGCACGCGATAAGCTCGCCGTTCCTCCTGTCACATTCACAAAGCAGTGGAGGTTGACTGCATGGCAATGATAAACAGAAAAATGAAATCCCTCTTCTTCCAGTGGGTTACAGGAGAATGTTTTGGCTCGTTTGACAGAGTTTTAGCACCAATCACTCGCGCAAAAATATCATGCAATGGGAAGAGAACGAGCACCAGCTTTGTGGATGGATCTGTGGGCATTTCTTGTGCTTTGAATCCTGAATTACATCCGCCAAATTAGTCTGCGAGCTTTAATTTCGGAATCTGCGAGGTAAGTAATAATACTTCCTTTGCAAAACTTACTTTTTTTTTGGGTTGGTATATTCCTTCTTCGCGCACTTAGAAGGCTTGGTTTGCTGTTGCTGATGTACCTTCCTACAAAATGGACCATACTCTGGTTTATTTCATATCTGTCGGAAGCTACACTAATCGAGCGACTGACTGTGATTATGTTCGAAGCAGGCTTGATGCGTACCCAGTTGTTATCACCGCCCATCAGGAACGTCACTCTTGGACCGACATTAGCACCCTTGGGATTGTGATTTCTTGAGTGTTTAACACGGCATGAACGATATGCCTATTCTCTCAGTTAAGTGCACAACATTGGATATGATTATTCTCTTGCACAACGTCTGTATGATTGCGAGCATCCAAAGGACAATTCATGAAACTACTCCACAAAGAGATGTGAGAAGCAGCTCCAGATTTGGCTTGATGCAGATGCTGACAGAGGTCGATGATGACATATCAGTGTCCTAAACTCTTTAACTCTGAAAAGACTAAAGAAGCAGAGTCAAAAAAGGGAGTTGGGAAATCGAATTCACTAGCTTTTTACCATCTCCATGGTCAAGGAGGGAACATCACCATTAGTTAGCATAGTAGAGCAACAGATTCTTCAACTGCATTTTCTGTTGACGCCATAGTAGTTTTTTCCAACAAAGAAAAGGAAGCAAAAGGGAAATGCAGGCATCACTATAAGGCAGAGAAGCATGAAAAAATGACGAGTATAAAAAGAAAAAGGTTTGCTATCTTCGAAACCATGAATCCGTAACAGCTGAAACAACCAACAATATAAAGCAAACCACACACACCACTGCAAATGGTGAGGTGACCCAAAATAATCTCCCATTATTGTCCTTGAGAAATAAATCGAATGAATTCAAACTAAATATCCATGACCCACTATGTCAACTCTGAAAAAAATGTGATATATCCAATCCAACCTTCACGATGCACACAAAAATGTATCCTGCTTTACAGCAATCTCTATAATGTAGAGCCCCTCCGAAATGGCACGGGACTGATTTCTGTCCTTTGCTCCCCGAGCAAACAACGAGCTATGCACAAGAAAAATGCATGAAAAGTACCTGTGACAATCAACCAGATTAAAAACAATTACACATCAGTACAAGTATGGTTGTTTTGTTTATCAGAAAGAGAACAGAGCAAATTCACGGGTTACTGCCTTATCAAGGATACCAGCAGAGTCATCCTCTAGATAGTCACATAAAATACCACACATGAATTACACAGTGAAGTAGTATCCAGAAATCTCTACTGAAATACGGTCAACACTCTGGGAGATATTTAAAGGGAAATTGGTGACAAACTAGAGGCTTGGCCAGAAGATCTTCTCATAACCAACTAATTATTGGGTTGGCAAGGATGAAAAGTAAATAAATTAATGAGGACCATCTATCTTGGAAGAGAATGAAGAGAAATTAGATCCAACTAAGAAACAGTAAAGCCATTCCTACTCAGAGGGGTGTGAAAGGCTTCTCACTCTCCTCCGTTTTGAGGTGCATCGCATCACAATCTCAAAAGTGACGCACAAGCATTCATGTTACATGCAATATTATTCCTACCTTGCAGCTGTTCCGCTATTTTCTCTATTTTGGCTTCTTTCTGAGATTACAACCTTGCCAATAAATATTTCTATCCACAAAAGCTTCGGCGGCATTCTCCAACCAAAATATATTCCTAAAGAACCAGTCAAATGGCTGATGATTAAGAAAGGTTGCCAAATGTTAACAGCTGATTAATGCTTTGAGGCATTCCTAACACAAGGCAACGCATGAAACCCCGCTTGCAACTCATTACAGGACATCATTCTGGAAGTGAGACTGTCAACCGATACAAATTATATGGAGAATTCATGTCCTTTCATATATATGGACTTCTACGTAAACATCTCTGAAAGACAAAATTACATCTATGCTAATCTCCCTCTAAACACCATCAGCACGACAATATTTCCAAGAGTTCCCCATAACTTCCCTCTTCCCACTCTCCCCCAAGCCAAGCACGAGTGAGAAAAAAGAACAACCGGCTCTCCCTCTTTGTATGGAAAATTGAATGGATTAGTGACCTATCATTGACCGTAGCACACAAAATGGTTCATCACGAGCCTATTCCTTGCAAATAACTGCATACATGGTGAATAAATCTGTACAGAATGTGTTTCTTCGAGTAATTTAACATGCATCGCAGGAAACATAAGAAATCCAATATATCAGTAACTGCAGTTCCACCACTTATCAAGGCAATAGACATGGAGTTGCGAAGCAAAAGAACAAGAAAATGCAAGAAACAGTGAGTTACCTACCTTCAACACAAGTATTGCAAAAACTAGATAATGGGACTTCATAAATTGAGCACAGCATTCTTGAGGAGAAATTCCCGTCAACCACAACTTCATAGGTGCTCCAGGATTGAATGAAGTTTCGGAACCTGCCGGCGGAACAATGGCTCTAAACGGAAAGACGGAACACCAATCTGCCATCTCTTAGCATCATACATCTCATTCCATGCCTGGACAATCTCATCGATCTTGAACCCTGGACCAGCAGTGGTGTTTTCCACGAATTAGCCATTGAAAACCAAGCAATCCATAGAGCCAATTACACACAAAAAAATATATTCACCGGTGCTCTTGCCCACGATTTGTGTGGGCTTTTAGCAGAGTCAATTGTATTCTAGATAACCCAACGAATGCAAGGAAAAGGTTTTACAAGATCGTGGATGCTTGTTGTCAAAAGTACCTTTAACTTCGGTTCACGTCATAGTGCTTCGTACAGTGTAGGCAAATGAACCAAGAAAGAGAAACTAAAAGAATATTTTACATCACTAATTTACCTAAGTTAAATGCTTTTTAGTTGCAAAAGACAGTTCTCCTAGTAACTACAGATTAAAAAAAACAATCATCTTTTTTAGGTACTATAAAATAACCTCTTAAAGTGCGAAGGAGTCAAGTTTGACGAGCACCATCGGATATATGGCTAATTACCTTCCAGAGCGGTTTCATTTGAGCAATGGTTCTTAATCATGACAGCTATATCCGTAGGAGATGCTCCAGCGAGTTCAAACTTTTCCACAGCAACCTCCACGCATTCTTCCCAGGTTGGTAACTCTAGCCTATACTCTACAACAGAACGCTCATAAAGTAAGGTGCCCCACAAAAGGTATATCTGTGACTTCATATTGGCAACCTGTTCAGCAGCTTCCTCCAGAGACGCCTCTTTCAATAAAGCATCAAGTCCCATCTTTTGGAGCTGAGCTTTATCTTTTTCTTCTCTAGAAATTCCATTGAGACGTTGCTCCTCTATCTCCTCATACATCTGCATTCCTCTCTCCATGCTATCTTCAGCCTTGTTATAGAGCATTAGGACTTCAGAAGAAGCAGTCTCCAAGTCAATATTGTTCCCAATCGCGTAATACCAGCAGAGCTTTGCCTGCTCAAACTGCTGCTGCCCAAGCGCAAGCAGACCTTCGTAGAAATCGGGTTTGATTTTCAGAGCTTCCTCGTACCTCAATCCTGCCTTGATATATTCCTTATTTGCCCAGTCATAAGCGGTTTTAATCTGTGAAAGTATAGTGTCCCTAGAATTATCTTCCGAGAAGAAAACTCGCTTCCTCGCTCTGGACATATGAACATTGCCCCAATTCAACAATGCTAGAGCTGCCATTTCTTGGAACTTCTCTGCAGCAATCTCAAAAAGTTTTTGAGCATCTTCACTTGTGACTGCATCTTCCATCGCCTCGGAATAAAGTTTCATCCCTAGCTCATGAAGATCCAAGTAAGAATCAGAATCGAACCCGACATGGTTCTTAAACAGCTGTGCAAACTCAATGATCCAGTCCTCTACGCCACTAGAGCCTTTCTCAATATTTCCTTCTTTCTCAAATTGACCATCCTCAATCAAAGCAGCTGCTTCTTTCTCACTGTTGTCCAACTCCTCCTCATTTCGCTCATATACCGGCTCCTGATCAGGACTAACTTCTGCAACATACAATCTAAACGAACCCTGCTGCTCCCTGGATGTTTCAGCCAACCTGAGCTCATCCGAAGTAGTGATAGTGACCAAATCACCTTCTCGATCCCTATACTTCATTAGAACGCCCTTCAGGCCAGGAAACCTATCCAACACAACATCCCGCACCAACTTTATACTGCAATTTAGCGGCAACTGAGCCCATCTTATGTCCTCACCCAAAACCAATTTCACTGTCCTAGTAACCACTTTCTGTTCTTCCTTAACATCCTTAGTTATCTCTTTCTCTTCCTTGATAGTTTTCAAAACCACCTCCTTATCTTTCACAATGGCCGTCGAATCCTCTATTACCATCTTATCCTCAGCCTTCTTCTCCTCGACTTTGCCACTCCTTTTCTTCTTCGACTTCTCTTTTGCCAATTTGCGCACCGGCAATGCATTAGGGGACTCATTATTCTCCAAGACAACTTCTTTGTCCTCAATCTGGATACCTTTATCACTAATGGCCTTTTTCACCTTCTCCACGAGCTCCAGCGCAGTTAGATTATTCGGCTCCATACTCAGGACATTATTAACATCTCTCAGCGCAAAATCCAACCTATTCAACACCTGGTAGCATTTCGCGCGCTTCAAGAGCGCTTTACTATACTTAGGGGACACTTCTAATGCTAAATTACATTCATTTATTGCTCGCGGATATTCGCCAATACCCAACTGCATGTAGCAACCGGCCATATTGCTGCGCAGGTAAGCGACATCAATATGATTTTTTGGCAAAAGTTTAAGGGCCTTTTCGTACTTCAACATGGCACCTTCATGATCCTTTTTCTGAAAGAGCTTGTTACCTTCTTCCTTGAGCTCCTGAGACATGGTGATGAAAACCGCAGTATCTTCATCAAAGGCTTTGGAGTTGCGGTCGGAGGGTTTGCTCGGCTTGCCGTTAGCATCGCTGGGTTTCGGTGCAACAGGCTGCTTCTTCCTCGCTGTGGGCTTTCCCATTGATTTGCAACCAACAGCACCAATAACAGCACAAAACTCAGCCTTTCTTCGAGAGCTAAATCAAATTCGCCGAAGTTCCACTTCCCAAATTCATCTAAACATCACAGATACACACGAAAATGAGAAAAGCCTGAAATGAAATCTTTTTTCTCGGAGCTTCCTCTTCTAGCGAGACCTGAACTCGATTAAGCCAAAACCAACAAAAAGAAATCCCACTCCTCAGGGGGGATTATCAGGAACCCAGAAACCGGATTGTTGGATTTGCCAAGATGAAAAAGGACCCCCTTTCCGATCGAAAGGCTCCTCCTTTTCGATCTCCAAATCAGAAGCCGATCCCCCTGACAGACAGAGGAAAAGATGAAAAGAGAGTCGTCTCGTTGGGATGTACCTGTCGGTTCTGACAAGGTTCCCAATGCAAAAGAACAAAGCACGGCGACTAGGAGGCGAGATTAAAAAGGCATTAATGGTGCGTCGTTTCGGCTACAGAGGAGGAGCGGGAATGTTTCGAGGAAAGCAGGGCCATTTCCTCTCTGCCCAAGAAGAAAAACAGAGGAGAGGTTCTTCTTCCTCTTCCTGGGGCAATGTAGCTGGAGAGAACGAGGTCAGCTTTGGAAAGGAAATCACTCGTTATTAGCGAATGGTCCCACCTTCGTTGCGGCGCGTAGTCCTCAGCTTCCGTGATGGGTGAAAATGTTTCCGGGAGGTGATCCGTTTTTTGGCGACTGTGCCGTGGCGAAGCAAAAACTAATGTCGCGACTACGTTGGTGTTCGTTTTCCTCGATCAAGGTTCGATCCGTGCCACGTATTTCCTTTCGGGCTGCGTGAAGCCTAGCCTGTTTTAGGAGCGCCGCCGGATGATGCAAGTTCGAGGCGGGCACGGAAGCGAGGCGAAGCGATGGTGGCGGCGGCGGGTGCGGGCATTGAGCACATGAGCTTTTCTTGATCGTGCTCCTCGTGATCGTCCAATTTTGCTAAGCGAAGATGTCTAATTAAAGTCAAAGGTAAAATTAATCAAAAGGAGAAGAAAAAAAAAAAGAAGATGCCAAATTAACTTAGATAACGTAACATCAGTCGGGTCTTGAGGTTGCTCCGCGAACTACACTGCTTTACTCGTATCGAGGAGAAATTATGATGGCTCGATTTACTTTTCAAATAGAAATGCTCTATTGTCGTTCGCAATTATAGGTAATAATTCATACTAAAAGCTGTGTTTGAATTTAATGTGAAGCTAGTGAAATCGAGGTGGGCATTAATGGGGATTGTCATCCCCATACGATAGCAAGCCCAATTCTCAGCGTGTTTTTCAATCTATTTTATATTTTAAGTCAATTAACGACCTCTCAACATTCATCGACACTCACATGACGGTGCACCCGACACGGGCTTAGGCAAATGGTGTTGCGCATTCCACTGTTCAATTTGTACTCAGAATTAACACCGTCTAGGCTAATAAAACTTTCCAAATTCATTTTTTTTTTCCTTCCTTTCACTTTACATAGCCCAAGGGAATTAAAAACCAGGAGCGTGGGGTGCACGACCGGCATGGTAGCGTGAGGGTGCGGCACTCGATTTCGCTGGAAAGGCGGAGACCCGACCCGAGCCACTTTTGAATTTTCCCACGAATACACGGCGACACTCAAAAAGAAAAAGGTCCGAGTCCCAAGCACAAACGAGCGCAAATTCCGCGGAGGATGTTGCCATTTTTTACTCTTTTATCCCCCCCCCCCCCCTCCCCCTCTTCACATCAACTCCTCCTCCTCCCTTGATTTTCTTTCTTTCTTTCTCTCTATTTGTTTTTCATCTTTTTCTTTCTTTAATTGATTGTGATTTGATCATTTTGAGTCACAAATTAGGCGGGGGCGCACGGCAATATTTCTAATTTAAAAATTAACTTCTGACTAAAAGTATAAAAAAATAAAGTTACGTAATCAAATAAATTTCTGCTCCAGAAATAGTATTTTCGAGACAAAAAATTTGGCTTCGCAAGTGTTGACAAGATCTCTTTGATGGCAGAGGATACCTCGGTATTTATTGTTATCATCCGTTTCCTTGGGGAAAGAGGTCGAGCTAAAAAGTGGAGGAGAAAATCGGCAAATGAGTTGGAATAAGCTGGAGTGATTATTTTGTGTAATGGGCTGGCCATTTGTTGCCTCCAATCCAATCATTGAATTGAGGATAACCCCCTCTTCTGTATCTCCTCTTTTGGTAATAATTGTTATAAATTGATTCCCTAGTTATAATCATATACACCTCTTTTGATATGGCATGTCGGACCCACCAAGAATTAAATAAACCCACAAAAAAGGGGAGGGAACAATGATCATTTAGACAGAAAATTAGCTATAAGTGACCAAGAATGATTGGCACAAAGAGTAGGGCAAAAGAGATCATTTTCGGCTAATTGAGCTTTTGTTTAACAACTCGTCCATGATCGAGGAGGTTGGAATTGACCGCCCAACCACATGGGCTTCAATTTCGGGGGTACTACATGATTCATCCTGCTATGACCAAAAAAAAGAAAATTTGATTCATCCTGCCAATCAATTGCTTCGATACAACAAGATCAGAAATTGATTTGCAGCGTTTTTTTTTCCCTTCTTTTTTTTTGTTCCGAAGGACAAAATAAGAGAAACAAAAACGTTATCAAACATACCATAATTCTAATTCTGATTCTGCTTTCGAGAATGGTTTTTGACCAAAAATAAGAAACGAAAAAAAAGTCGATCCTTCAAAAAAAAATAACACTTTTGAGAATCATAAAAAAGAACAAAGTCTCAGCTCTTTTTAAAAGATTAAGTCCACGTGAACTTCTGAACCGTAAAAGAAATTAAAATTAGAAAAATTTACTAACTACTAATTTTTAAACATATTTTTTAAATTAAATTTGAAAATAAGCTTTAAAAATTAAAAAATAATTTTTTTAAAAAGTGGAAATTAAAATAAAAATGGGGGAAATTAAAAAAAATTACTTTTTAAAAAAGTTTAAAAAATATTTTAAAAATATTTTAAAAAAGAGTTATCGCCACTTGTTGTTTCTAGGAATAAAAATTTTGTGTCTAAAAATCATCCAGGAAACAGAATCAGAAAATATGATTCTAATCAAAATTACTTTTTTGAATCAAAATCGTTGTGAAGCAGGCCTTTTGGATTCTTACTTGCTCTTCGAGGCTAGTTCATTTGACTGGAAGTTTGAACAAGTAGAGTCAAGCTGATATGGTGCCATGTTCAAACTCGACTTGATTTCAACAAAGTTCTATGTGATCTCAAGCTCCAACTTCGTAAACTTGACTATTTTTCTGTGCATTTATATGTATGTGGGTACATCATGTAATTGAAGGGCTTCTTCTCCTCTATATAAAATGTAATTTTCAAAAATTTAGAAGGTAAAAGAAATTCAATTAGGATCCTCGTCGTGGCTAACATTGGCGAGCTCGAGCTCAATCCGACATTACATACACGAGTAGTTTGACCCAAACTTAAAGGAGCTGGTCTTAAGTGGTCATCGAGTCAAAGTCCAAATTGCTTGCGAGTAACTTAATCACGTTCCTAGTATTGGCTCATAGCTTCTCCAACAGTTCGAGGTCGCATGTCTGATGTCTCCATAAAGATCTTACTACGAAAGCAACGAAAAATGTCACCAAGGCAAAAAACGAGAGATCCATTGTAGACAATTAATCATTCCATCCCATGTCTAGTTTTAAAGAGTGCCCCCCCCCCCCCCTTAACACTTTTTAAACCTTATTAACTATTATTTGGGTATTTAAAATTTACAATTTGAAATGAATTTAAAATGTGTAACTCTCCTATTTCAATATGTCTTATAAAGTGTTAAATCCTTTTCTAACTTAACGAGTATCTTAGGAACACTTAATTAACAATTTCCCTACTAAAAATCTTAGCACATGTTCGCCGAATGCTTGCAATCACATGAAAGGAAGAATCCTCAAATCACGTCAAGAGAAAACCTACACATATACAACACCACGCTTCACAAGCCCGCATCTTATTTCGATGTTTATTCCAAAGTTTGCGTGGCCAATGAACTCAAACGGTCCGTACAACGTCCCAAGCTACACTCGATTATATTTTTGTACATTTGAAGTGAACCATACCAGTTTGCTGTTGTAACCCTGGGTAAACGCGCCAGCTGTCATCGATGGGTGCGAACCGCTACCCTCCTATTTTCGACACACCCAATGGATCCACAATGTGAAGCTATTGCTTGCCTTCACGAGTATTATCTCGCTGCTAGGCAACACACTTCAGCATCGGATCACTGGAGCTGCTACGCAGTTCGAGTCTCCACTCCGAAAGGAGTCATGGGATCATTGAATCTCGTCAACACTTCCAGCAACCAGTAACACCTAGAAGTCATCACGAAAAATACGGGAACATGCACCTGAGATAAGACTCAAGAAAGCAAGTGCTCAATCGTGTACTTCTTTCCGCAATGGTGGCAACAAGACAGGAAACCCATGAAACCATCGCCCTCTGGCTTTGCAATGTCCTTTTCCCGTCTGTGAAGGACTCTAACAAATTCCTCTGCACTTAAATTTCCATCCTGATTTAAGTCGAACACGTGAAAAATGAGCTCAACGACATTATCCGTGAGCGAGATACCACAGACCTGATTGAGTCAAAATTCCCACAAAACAATTTAGACAGGATTCATTGCAAATAGTAATGACAAAGGGAGTCATGCAGTTTAAGAGAAGCAAGCATTCATTAACCATTTCCATGGAAAATCTGAAGGTTTGCACGACAAAATTGTGGAATCACATAGCACAACTACATTGATGAAATAGAATTGCTTCTCTCAGTGCAATTTGGTAATGTGAATCTGTGTAAACCAAAACTATTTCCATCAAATTGTGTGTGCCAATGTCATGTTAAAAGTTAAAGCCATGATATCTGCTAATGTGCTACAAGCTACGGCACCTGCTAGTCCTTAATGCCAAAATTATGCAACAAAAGAAACTTCCAATGCAAAATAGGCAGATAGCTCAACTGGCTTTTAAGATGCAAACATGAGCTATTGTTAGCATATCCAGTCATACCATGAATAAAACATGGACAAGAAGTTTGTTAAGGTATGGAGAAGAGACAGATGTCTTACACGAGATGCAGCTCGCTGCAAGTCTTTTCTAGTGAGTAAACCATTTACTTCTCCGTAAGTGACAAGGGCCAAGGAAAATGGCTGCAATTTTTTGCGTAGCTCTGCAAAGGTCTTAAATTCCTCTAGTGAAATACGCAAATTTGTAAGATGCGGTTCTTTGTCTAATCGATCAACTTGATCCAGCAAACAGTGCAAATGTTTCATGTCAGCAGAAGCAACCATGGACAATGCGAAATCTTTGGCAGATATGGTTCCCCTCTGCTTGTAGTCATAATGAGCGAACTCCAAATTAAGCATCTGTAAGATGGAGAGAGATTGCTCATGTTAGATAATGTAAACCAAACTATAGCAAGTTACTTCTGATGTAAGTAGGTTCCATTTAACCTAAAGTACAGAGAGAGAGAAAAGGGATCAAGGCCGTCTCCCTACAAAAACCAACAATGGGATACAAAAATTTAACCAAGGATAGTGAATGCAGAGATAAACGAATGATTAGTCATGTTAAGCTTATGTATCAACAGTGTGCTCTACATGCTAATGTTAAGATAATGGTATTACTGTTAAGATTACGGCATTAGACTTGCAATAGGAAAAAGAACAAAGTTCAACAAGCAGAAACATTCTATCTGGGCCACTATGAAACCTTGACTTCTGCTGGTAAAGTATAAGGCATTACATGACATGAGCTAATTATAAGAGACAAGATAACCACGGCACATATCAAAAGTAACAAAAGTTCCTCAATTCAAAATCAATTGAGTGAAGAAGAAAGCTCAATGTTAAGTCACAGGGGCTTCCCCCTCTCTCATTCTTTTTATTTCATTTGTTACTTTATGGTCATCTAATGTAATAAGCTATTATCTATTATTAATACAAGATGTGTCCCTAACCTACGGATACACTGTTTTCTCTTCTGATTCTCTCAAACACTGCTCTCTTCTCTGCCAATTTCATGGTATCAGAGCAAAGGTTTGTTCCATCCCTTGTTTTGATTGGCCCTCACCTTTTTCTCCTTCTTCTTTTCTTTTTTCCCTTTTCTTCTATAATGGGCACACAACAGCATGGCTTCTAAGGCACAGATTTCTTGCCGAGATTAGGATTTCTTCTCCTTTTGCAGCCTTCCCAGCAGTGTAGGCCGCTGGTCTTCTGCTTCCAGCCCTGAGGTGCTGGTGCTGTTATCTTCTTGTTCCGGTCCAGAGGTGTCGGTTTCTTTGTGTAGAGACCTAGCAGGTGTCTCCTTTTTTTTGCAACAACAATGGCAGGAGACGATCCACAGAAAGGGATGATCATGGGTGATGGTTCTGGAGCAATGCAGGCCACGTGTTCTATGTGCTCCAGCAATACGAAGGGTGTTGTCTCTTTCCCAACGAAACTGTCCAATGAAAAATTGGAAGGAGCCCTAAATTTTCAGATTTGGCGAAAGACTATTCTTGTCTGTTTAAAAGGTATGGGTAAGGCTAAATACTTGACTGATTTGCCTCCTAAGTCTACCGACCCTAATTATCTGAGTTGGGAGATTGAAGAGAACCGTCTCTTCGGACTTCTCTTAAATTCTATAGATCGCAAAGTTAAGACTATGATTGCTAATTGTCCAACGGTTCGAGATGTGTGGAATCATTTGACTATGTTATATTCAGCCACCAACAACAAATCTCGTGTGTGGTGTGTTGAAGAAATTATTTCAACTTAATCAGGAGGAGTAGTCTATTCAAGAGTTTTATAATGAGTTTTAGGCCCTCTTTGATGAACTTGATCTGTTGTGGCCAATTCCAACTAGTCTTGCTGAGATGATTGTGCAGAGGGAGCAGCTCGGTGTTATGTGTTTCTTATCGGACCTTCATCCTAGACTTGAGTCAATTAAAAATCAGATCCTCTCAAAGATGGTTCCCATATCTATTCCTAAGGTCTATAATCGGCTAAGTAGCATTACCATTGGGACTCATACTCCGTTTGTGCAGCCAGAATCTAGTGACAAGTCTGCCTCGTTCTCTTTTCTGGGAGCAGTGGATCACGTGGTGGTCATGGAGGCCGTGGTGGCCATGGAGGTCGTGTTGGTAGTAAGGACCAACATGTTTATCATCATTGTGGTATTTCCAGTCATCTAAAAAGCAACTATTATAAGCTGCATGGTTATCCGAGTAGTAACAAGGTAGCCAATGCCTCGATACCTACATCCTCTAACATCGAGGAGTCCTCTTCTATTTTCGGGAGAAGAATGATTGAGATGACTGATGAGGAGTTTGCACGATATACTCAGTTTCAAGTGGATGGGTAGGCTTTTACTGCTACATATGCACAGATAGGTAATCATACGGCATGTGTTTCCATGTCTCATGGCAAATGGGCTATTGATTATGGTGCTTCAAATCACCTGACGGGGACAGTAGGAATCTCACAACCTATTCCTCTTCATCACATGTTAGTGCTATTACTATGGCAGACGGCTCTTCAGCAATTACAAAAGGAAGTGGGACTCCCTATCTTACATCAGATTTAACATTGTCTTTTGTACTTTATGTTCCGAATTCACCTTTTAACCTACCATCGATTAGTCAGATCACAAAATAATTTAATTGTTCAATCTCATTTTCCCCGATGGTTGTATTTTTCAAGATCTTTTGACAAGAAAGACCATTAGTAGAGAAAAAGTCGAAGGAGGAGTCTATGTTATTGAAGTCACACCACCATCAATAACTTGCTCTGCTACATCCCCCAATCCATATGAGATTCACTGTCGCCTCAGCCATCCAGCTCCTACCACCCTCCAGAAGTTATATCCTTAGTTTAAGAATGTTTCCTTTGAATGTGAGTCGTGTTAGTTTGTTAAGCACCATCGTGTGCCTTATTTTCCTAGAGTCAATAAAAGAGTGTAAGCTCCATTTGAATTAGTCCATTCAAACATATGGGGTCCTTGTCCTGTCGTGTCAAAGCTTGGCTTCAAATATTATGCAACCTTTGTTGATGACCATTCACGGATGACGTTGGTCTATTTAATGAAAAATTGTTTGAGGTGTTTCAAATTTTTTCTGAATTTTATGCTAAAGTTCGAACGCACTCCTATACTTCAGTTAAATGTTTATGCAATGATAATGGTCAGGAATATTTATCCTCTCGATTCATGTCCTTTCTTTCCCATACTGGTGTTGTCCATCAAACTTCTTGCCTTGATATACCTCAACAAAATGATGTAGCAAAACGCAAGACTAGGCATCTGTTAGAGATTGCTCGTGCTCTCTTGTTCCAGGACAATGTTCCTAAGTCATTCTAGGCAGATGCAATTTTGACCGCTTGTTACCTTATCAATCATCTTCCCTTTATTATTATTCTCAATGGAGAAATCCCTTTTCGTGTGTTGTTCCCTACTAAACCCTCGTTTCCTCCCTTTCCCAAGATATTTGGGTGTGTGTTTTGTTCCTAATACACGACCTCAGGTTTCTAAACTCGACCCTAAGTCTCTTCATTGTATTTCTCTAGGCTATGTTCAGCGTCAAAAAGGTTATCACTATTTTTCTCCCGATTTAGGTCACTATGTTGTTTCTGCTAATGTTACCTTCCATGAGTCTCAGTCCTATGGCGCCAAGGACGATTCTCCATCTACTTTCTTAGAGGATGTCCTAGTCCATCATCCTTTGTCCAGTCCTACCTCTGAGAAACCATCCACACCCACAGACAAATCCACTGACTTGTGGTATGGTCATGTGTATCATCAACAGCTCCTGTGATTTCTTCGACCCCATCTAATGTGCCTTATGATGACTCATTACATCCTCCTCCGGATGCATCTTTGCCAACACCACCTCCGCTGGATACCTCCCCATTGGTGCCAGATCTCCCCTCAAATGATGAGCCTATTGCTCTCCGTAAAGGTATTTGTGCTTGCCGTAATAGACCTGTCTATAATGACTCTTATAAGAGTTTATCTGTTCAGACACAAGTGTTCATTGCCACTCTGGATTTCATCTCTATTCCACAGTCAGTTTCTGGTGCCTTGGCTCATTCTGGCTGGCGTGCTACTATGGTGGATGACATGCAGGCCTTGGTTCAGAATGAGATCTGGGAACTTGTTCCTCTTCTCACCGATAAGCAAGTTATTGGTTGTAAATGGGTTTATACTATCACGGTTAATCTAGATGGCTCGTTTGCTCGCTTGAAGGCTCATCTGGTTGCTAAGGGATATGTTCAACAATATGGTGTTGACTATTTTGAGACTTTTCCCCCAGTGGCTAAAACGGCCTCCGTTCGATTATTTATTTCTCTGGCATCCTCCTATGATTGGATCATCCATTAGCTTGATATCAAGAATGCTTTCTTGAATGGCTATCTTGACGAGGAGGTGTATACGAAGCAACCTCCAGAGTTTGTTGCTCAAGGGGAGTCTCGTAAGGTCTGTCGACCTCATCGCTCATTATATGGCCTCAAGCAATCACCTTGTGTATGGTTTGGTAGGTTTACTACAACTGCCATATGGGATTTTCGCATAAAGCAAAATATTAAGGATAGTTCTATTTTCTATCATACTTCTTCTGCAGGCTGTATCCATATGGTTGTATATGTGGATGATATTGTGATCACTAGTAGTGACTTAGCAAGCATCTCCAGGCTCAAGGAGTTCCTTCACAGTAAGTTTCAGACCAAGGATCTTGGTCCTTTGGGATACTCTCTTCGTATTGAGGTTTCTAAATGTAAGAATGGTGTTTTCTATCTCAGAGAAACCATGTGTTAGATTTATTGCAATATACAGGGCTTTCTAGGGCAAATATTGTGAGTCCCCCATGATTCCTGGTGATAAGCTCATGTCGCAAAAAGGGTTCCCAATCCAAAGCCTGTGAGGTATTGTAGATTAGTGGGAAAACTCAATTATCTCACTATGACCAGACCTGATGTTGCCTTTCTAGTCAATGTTGTTAGTCAGTTTATGGCTAACCCTTGTGTTCCTCATTGGAAAGCTGCTCTGGGGATTGCAAGGTTTCTGAAAAAGGACCATGGAAAGGGTATTATCTATCAAAATCACGGACATTCTCGCATCAAAGCATTCTGTGATGCAGATTGGGCAGCATCTCCCACTAATAGACACAACTAGTTTTACTATATTTATGGGTGGTAATCCTGTCTCATGGAAGAGTAAGAAGCAGGATGTGGTTGCTCGGTCTAATTGCGAAATAGAATATTGCTCGATGCAAGTACAACTACTGAGATTATGTGGTTGCAGCAGCCTTTGACAGAGCTAGGTTATTCCATTGATTGTCCTTCTAAATTATGGTGTCATAATCAGTTAGCACTACGTATTAGAGATAATCCAGTTTTTCATGAGAGGGCTAAACACATCGAAGTTGATTGTCACTTTGTGAGAGATGCTTTGCTCAGGAATGTCATCGAGTTTGGATATATTCGGCCCAGTGATCAACTTGCAGACATCCTTACAAAATCTACTACTAGAAAGAGGATAGATTTCATTTGTAACAAGCTGGGCACGATGAATATCTATGCTCCAGCTTGAGGGGGAGTGTCAAGTCACGTGGGCTTCCCCCTCTCTCTTTCTTTTTATTTTATTTATTACTTTATGGTTGTTTATTGGTATTTTGGGCTTGGCCCATCTAATGTAATAAGCTATTATCTACTATTAATACAAGATGTGTCCCTAACCTAGGGATACACTGTTTTCTCTTCTCATTCTCTCAAACACTGTTTTCTCTTCTCATTCTCTCAAACACTGTTTTCTCTTCTCTCCCTCTTCTCTGCCAATTTCACTCGATAACAATTCAAGTTTCAGATTCTGAGTGTCCACAGAGAGGTGACCTGCTATTTGTTGACAAAATTGGAACTGCTGAGTTACCTCATCATGCAAATCTCTCATGAACTGGACAAATTTATCATGCCGAAGACATGCCTTCCCATCTTTGCCAA
Organism: Psidium friedrichsthalianum; assembly: GCA_019149425.1. Lineage (NCBI taxonomy): Eukaryota > Viridiplantae > Streptophyta > Magnoliopsida > Myrtales > Myrtaceae > Psidium > Psidium friedrichsthalianum. The sequence goes on from JAGVVM010003420.1 coordinate 35,501, forward strand.
AGAAGTGCTCAACCAGGCCACCATCGTCAACAGAACCCCTAACTTTTAATCCAGTTCGACGTCCATCCCTATGGTGTGCCCCTTGTCGGTTGTGAGCTCGCATCAGAGACATCACTTTCTTAAATTCTTGCTTGTCTATCTCCCTGTAGAATGATAAAGTTACCAGCAGTTGATAGAACCAGCAAGAAAAAAATGTATAGAAAGATATGCAGTGGCAAGCAAGGGAGTCCATTCACATTGAAAAGCAACACATATAAATGCAATCACACCACAAAATTTCTAGATTTTCAATATTGTAGCTACAGATTAAGGTATAAGCAATGGCAGTATTTAAGCATTAAACAATGACATTACCAATATGAACATATATGTTGAGAGAGTTGAGAAACGATGCATACAAGTCAAACTTGACTATGAATGATCCAAAATATTTCTGAGTCAGCATCCGGAAAGCAGAACCAATAAAAACTTAATGTTTACACGCAACTGACTTTTGAGAATAGGCACAGGAAAGAAAAGGATCCCGTATACAAACCCATTATTGTCTATATCGAACATTTTGAATGCGACTGAGAAGCTTGATTCTGGGATACTGAGTAGCGTTACAAAAAATATGTACCTGGTAAAAATGCATTCAAACAAATTTATATTCCTGAAAGCAAATAAGATATAACAGCAGACATCAGCTTAAGTGGGGCAACTCACTCTTTAAATGATATTAGTCCATCATTGTCCACATCAAAAAGCATAAAGAATTCCGATGGAGCACATCGTAGCTCCCCAGGATTCCTCTCTCCTATCAAATACCCATCTCGAACCAGGTGGGATTCTGAAGGAGGGAAAACAGGAACAACTGCACGCATTAAATCTGCTGGTTTCATGAGTATTTCTCCTTCTGGGGTTCGGAAAGATGCAAAATATTCAAAAACCTACACAAAAAAGCCAGCACCATTTAATTGTCAAATCAACATCCCTAGAAAATGATGTCCGAACATACGCACCAAAATTGTACATAGCTGTTTTATGCATAGACTAAAGACTCATTCAAGACCTCAAATCTAAAGAATTCATCGGCTCAATTATCCAAAATATAAGATCAAGGCCATAAATGGTAGCAAATAGCTGCAAATTTAGCAATTTAACAGGGATTTTGATAGAAGTTCCCCCAGCAACCAATTAAGGAAACTTCAGAGTTTCCAATGCACTGTCTGACCGTATGTTCTGAACAATCACTATATTTAACAAGTGCCCTCGCTAGCAAGACCTATTTTATGAACTTGGATCCAGCATTATGGTGCAAAAATTGATTTCTTTTCACATCACCAAAGAGCAATAAAAGGAAACCCAGATAACATAACTGCTACGAGTCAAGCCATGGTACTGCAATGCGAGAGGAAAACAAGGAAGGAAGGAAAATCAAGTGCAAGCAGCAGTACTTTTCCCATTTCAATCTAATTAAACCAAACCATGCATTAAAACAAATTTATCAGCTAAGGTAAATCCTGGCTCTCCTGATGCAGCCATTAGTTTCTCATGCATTAAGCATTTAAATAGCCATAAGGTTATGCATTATACCATGTATATTCAGCTAGATGGTTCTGTATCCTTCATCTTCATGAGTTTTCTTCTTTTCTTTGCAACTTGTCTTAGTAACAATCATGAGAATACTGACTGATCTTAATTGCCTACTAGTGAAATAAAAGCCTGTGACAGAATGCATAAAGAAGCATGACAGGCGCAAGCAGATTGTCAGAAGAAGGCCTACACAATGTAAGGACATTTATCTAGATAGCTAACATCAGCCATATGTTATAAACCCATGCTCTCAATAGGTTCTCAAACTTCGAGAAACTCTCATCCAAAAGTCACTAAATAAACACCCTCCTATGGTTCACAGTGATTACAGTGGGGACTAACCCAAGAGGAACTTGACTTTTGTGTGTGGATTAAGTACACAACAGATGTTTGATTCCCTAAATACGAATATTCGTATATTTGGGCCGTCGCTGACTGACCATCCAAGCTTCTCACCTTACATGACGCATATATTTGATGGGTCACAGTTTTCAACATAAGGTATTTCCGCATGATAAAAATGAAGACCAAAAATAAAACAATAATTATCAACTATAATTCAGTTTCCAGTAATGCAGATCTTATCAGAAGATATCACACGGTTGGAAAAACACTTTTATGGACATCAAACAGCATAAATCACTTTTGTAATGCCCACTTCATGGTACATATCATAGTCGCAACTAGCCTTTCATAAAACCTGCCATGCCTATCTAGATGATCCGTGAAAATATCCCATAGAAACCAAGTAACTATAGTGGCCCAATAGAACAATGAATAAACAAATAAATAAGCACAATATGTGCATTAGATTCAGCTCAAAGAAACATACATAACTGAGTTAAAGATGTTCCTTAACCAGCATTCTCCTCTTAGCAGTAATATAATAAGTGCCATAGAGTATTTATACACTCAAAGCTAAGCAATTGGGATTTAGAAATATTACAGTGCAACCAATGAAAATGTGCATAATCAAGACAGAAACATCACCTTCTCAGGAGGACTTCGCAACCGGATTCGCTTCTCATAGTTGAAGAAGACCTTCCTCCTATAGTCATCTGTACCACAGAATTAAACAAGAAGGCGCTCAATCAACACATAAATTGCATTAGGACATGAGATTGCAGATGCGAAATTTGAAAATGCGCATTAAATTTCCAAGCTCAAAGGTCGAGGAAGGAGCTAACAATGCTCTAAAATTCCTGCTTATTAACCCAAAAAAAAAAAAAAACAGGTTGATGAAGGAAAAAAGATAAACAATCCTAGCGAGCAATCAGATGAATGACGGAAATAATCCTGTGCCTGAAGATCAATTAAGCTAAAACCATACTACCCTTAAATGTAACCAGCGTTTTGAATCCACTGTTAGCTCAATATTCTTACAAATTCCACTCAAACCGCGAGGATAGCTATCAGACGCTCAACAGTTAACAAAACGAGTACCTCCAAAAAGAAACTTGGGGCTATAATCAGGAAAAGACCATTCCGGAACAGCGAGCGCGACCAGGCGATCGTTGACCGCAGATTCAGCCGCGGGCCGCGTCGTCGACGAGTCGGCGAAGGCCACGAACGGCTTCAAACCGTCGCCCTCGGAAGCGCAGTGCCAGTACGCGACCCCGAGGCCGGAGCCCAAGGCAAAAGCTGGAGAGGAAATGCAGAGTGAGCCGGAGGCGAGGCCTGGGCGCCGATCAGCCGCGGCGATGATGGGGATAGGCACGAGGCGGATTAGGGGAGGAATCGGGCGGCGGCTGTTGGGCGAGAACAGCGAGGTGAGAGCGGCGGATGAGGGGGAGGAGGCTGGAGGTCGGTGCTTGAAGGATGGCGAGACGAGCATAGTGAGACTGAGATGGAGATCGAGATCGTCGCAGGTGATGGCGACGATGGTCGCAGAGAGAGAGAGGATAAAGTGGGGTCGGTCTGGTATTTCTGGAAACATGGGGATCGAGACGAAGAGGAGCACTTTCGGGGATCGCTTGTTGACTTTGACCATGGAAATTACAAACTGCAAGGCACCAGCAAAACTGCAGACGGGGAAGCCAATTGAGCTTCCCTTTCCTTTCTTTTTCTTTTTCTTTTAATCCACCAATAGGTGAAAAAAAAATGAATGATTCTCAAAATAATTTTATATTTTTTTTGGTCGAAAAAACAAACTTACATTATTAACTCTTAAAGATTCTTACATAAACGCCCGATCAAGTGGCATTGACACAAAGTAAATCCCTAAGTAGTTAGGGGCGGTTTGGAAAGACTTCTGCAGAAAGTCTTTGGGGAAATGCAAAGGCCTTTAGACTAAGGAATTTGGTGAAATGCAAATGCTGCTCGGTAAACAAAAAATTTTAAAAGTCTTTACACTGAGTTAGCAACTGAATATTTTAATATTTTTTGAATTTTTTATGATTTCTTTTTATATAATTTTTTTCTTTTCTTTTCTTTTCTTTTATCTTTCTCCATACCTCCAGCCCGATCTGCCGACCGGCCAGAGCGCGCGCGGCGCGAGGCCGAGCCCCGCTTGGCCACAGCGGGGCTCGACCTCGCAAGGCCCAGATCTGGGCTTGCGAGGCCTCGCCATCGCCAGGCGAGGCGAGAGCGACGGCGAGGTCGAGCCTCGCCCGGCCATGGCGGGGCACGACCTCGCCGTCGCCCGGCGAGGTAGCAAGAGGTGGGAGGGGGTGCGTGGAGGGCAAGGGCAGTGGCGACTGCTGTTGCTTGCAGCTGCGGCGACGGCGACGGCGCTTGCTGCGGTGGCGGCGATGGCGGAGGTTGGTGGTCTCGGCGGTGGTGTCCAAATGCCTAAGGCTGAAAGCTCAGGCAGCCTTCAACCTACTTTGGGCTTTCAGCATTCCCAATGCTGACTTTGAGCCAAGGATCTTTGAAAAATATTTGCCAAACACTCAATATTTGGGCCAAAGGACTTTGGAGGCCCAAAGACACTTGGAAAAGTGGTTCCCAAACGGCAAGGGCTATGCATTTTGGTAACCCAGTCAGCCACTTGATTGGCCTCTCTTGCAATGGACCAATGAAATGTTTTGTTTGGGCCAGAATTTGTTGGGTTTCACATATTAAAGATTCAGCCTCCCAATACTGCTCAAACTTGCTGTTAACCGCACAAACTACCCCAGGGAGTCAGACTCCACGGACACGAGAAGCTTCGATTCACTAACCGCCTTTTTTGGCTCTAAGGAACTTCAACTAGCAACTAGAGCTTTTGCTTCGGCTACCAAAGGGTTGTAAACTCCTATTCTTCCGGCAAATCCATCCAGTAAAAGCTCACGGGAGTCTTGGAGGACACCCACTATCGCTCCTTCAGTGTTCTTGCCTCCACCTGACGCATCTATGTTGAGTTTCAGTTTAGATCCAGGCGACGGGTTCCAATTGAGCGGTAAGGATAGTATGTCTAAAGTAAAGCTTCGATCTTTTGAACTCTACTTGCTGTAGCTTTCTAGAAAGGTCGTCGCTTCATAGATTTGGTTCTTTTCTCAAGGCTACTGTCCTCTAAACACAAAAATTATTTTTTAACTTCTAGAAACTCCAGAGGATGCATGCCATCGGATCGAAGGAAGGCAAGGAGTTTGCGTCTTCAAGTCTTGCTTGGAGCTAGGCGTCCATCCAAAGGTGAGGGTTGTATTGTATACTGATGAGCGGTTGTTCCCAGATCAATTGTGTCCAAGGGCATAAAAGCAAATGTGTTCTGTTGTCTCTGCATATTGGTTGCAAATAGGACATAGTGGGTGGGTGATGATGTTTCGCTAGTGTAGATTCTCTCTAGAGGGTAAGGCATTCTAAGCTACACTCTATAGAAAAATTCATACCTTTGGGGGGATGTTTGCTTTCCATATTTCGTTCCAGAGTCTTCATGATTGCTGAAAAGAGGTTGAGGCCTCATTCACAACTCTGTTTTGCCTCAGAATCTTTAATATTGGTGTGTAAGCAATTTTCATAGAGAAATTCTTTGTCTAGTTTTTAGTCCATCTCAGCTTATCCTTGCAAGGTAAAGTGCTTAAAGGAATCAAAAGAATTTCCGACACTATATCTTCATCAAAGAACCGATTGACCTTGCTTGTGTTCCATTCAGCTTTCTCCTTCAAAATCAGCTTAGACATTTTTAATGGGTCATCTTTATTTGTCAAGTCACCGATGATTCCTCTTTCGAGCCAGCAATCTTCCCTAACGTTTACCGACTTCCCATTGCCAATAGTCTACCTCTCTAGTCCTAAGATCGTCTCCCTTCCATGTAGAATACTTTGCCACCCCAAAAGGATCTAGAGCCTTTCTTTGCTTGTAGAAAATTCTGTTTGGGAAGTAAACTCCTTTTGTATATTTTGCTCATAAGGAGTTTTAATTCTGAGTAAACTCCAAGCTTGCTCATAAGCAGCGCTTTGTTAAAGTGGCCATATCTTTTCACCCTAAGCCTCCAGCATCTTTTCTTGACTTTAAAAGCTCCCATTATTGCTAGTGTAGTCCTATTTTCGACTCATTGTTCTTCCGCCAGAATTGGGATATTCTCCTTTTAATATATTTGCAAATAGAGATTGGGACTTTAAAGATTGATATGGCATCTTGGGGAATAACTTGAACTATATCTTTGATCAAGGCCTCTTTCCCGGTCTTTGAAAATAGGTTTTTCTTCCACCCTTCTAGTTTCTTATCAACTCTGGCATTCATCCATAATAACATATTTTTTTGTATCACCCCCAGTCAAAGGCAGCCCCAAAAACTTCCCTATTTTCCCCATCTTAGGCACTCTGACATCGTTTGCAAGTTGTCTTGGAGTTAATGTGAATAGTTTGGCCCCAAAAAGATTTCTTACTTATTCAGGTTTGTCTCTTGCCTCGTAGCATAATAATATTGATTCAAATCATTGTCAAATTCTAACATTCCACCAGTTTTCCTTCTAAAAGAAGATAGAGTCATTAGCAAATAGCTAATGTGAAAGTGTAGAACAGTACTTGTTAATTTTAATGCCTTTGATTGTCCCCTAATTTGCCACCTTTTTCATCAAAGACAAGAGAATGTTTGCCATGACAATGAATAGAAATGGCGATATAGGATCTCCTTGTCTGAATCCTCTCGAAAGTTGAAAGTAGGGAAGGGGGCCGCCATTGAATTTAACACTTAAAGAGGTTGTTTTCACACATAGCATTACTTTATCCACCCATTTTGAACAAAAACCATCTTTAGGAGACATGCCTCTAAGAGATCTCATTTGGCCCTATCATAGGCTTTTTTCATATCAAGCTTAAGAATGGCTTGGAATCTCTTCTTCCTTTTTCTAACTCTCATGTGATGCAAGATTTCTTGAACATGAGGATGTTATCTTGGATTTGTCTTCCTTCGACAAAATCACTTTGTTCTTTAGCTATAATTTCAGGATGCCACATCCTTAGCCTATTTGCCAAGACCTTTGATACAATCTTGTAGGCAAAGTTGCATAAGCTTATGGGTCTAAATTGGTTGAGTCTCTTTAGACTTTTCACTTTGGTAATGAGGGGTGATATGAGTTGCATTAAGCTTGGGATTCATGATGCCCCCTGCAAAGAAGTTCCTGACCTTCTCAAACACTCCTGTCTTTATGTTGTCCCAATTTTTCTAGTAAAAGATGTCATTCAGCCCATCTAGCCTTGGGGCCATTTCTACCCTCTTCTCAAAAACTACTTTCTAGACCTCTTCGAAGGCTATATCCGTTGATAACTTAGCATTCATTTCATTTGGTACCACTGGAGGGCATTGTTCCAGCACTGGATCAACGTTTCCAGAGCCGCTGAGGTGTATAAATCAGTGAAGAACTCTGAGATCATTTCCTTTAAAACAAAGGGGTTTTTACTCCAAACTCCCTGCCATATCACTTTCAACATAAAATTCTATTTTTTTGCCTTCTTGGATTGCGGTTGCATGAGAGAATCAGGTGTTCTTATCCCCCATTGCAGCCAATTTACTCTTGATTGTGATCCCCAGTACATTTCCTCCTTCACCATAAATTTTGGATTTGATCCAATATATCTTTCTAGGTATTCCTATCTAATGGTGGGTTTTGAATGTTTGTGAGTCTCTAGAGGGCTCTGTTTGAAGTTTTTGGTCTGTATTTGGGGGGGGGGGATGATCTTTTTTACTCTATTTTTACGACAACAGCGACAGCCTTTATTTCATTACGCAAATCAGCTCCTTCTCCCTTAGGTTCAAAGAAAGAAAAAAAACCAAGAAGAAGAAAGAAACAACAGAAAAAAAA
>JAGVVM010003421.1:0-25273 GCA_019149425.1 Psidium friedrichsthalianum
CCGCAACCCGTACAATCCAACCTTTAGCATTTGAGTTTGGCAGCGCTTGACCATGCGAAGTCCTTTAGATATTCTAGTGATTTAATTGAAAACAAATAAATCACAATATGAAATAAGCATTAGAAAGCAACTTTAATATTAAAAAAAATTTGTTAGGTTGTTTGCGAGCGTCACGGTAATTTTACACCACTCATCATTGGATTTTGGATGGGAAGATTGTCAAAAAAGTCTAAATCTATTTCATTTTTTTGTCGTTTCAATCTAAACTGTGTTTTTTACCAATTTCATTATATCTTTGCAATTGTATCATTTCATCCATCCGCCGAATTTTGGCAGGTCGGGTATTGACATGGACGCCGATCGGGCGGTGATCAAATATTTTACATTTTTTTGAATTTTTTTATGATTTTTATTTTTTTTTCTTTCTTGTTCTTTTTCTTTATTTCCCCAACTCCGCCTTCCTCAGTTGGTTGTCGAACCTCGGAGATTAGCTAGGAGGCAAGAACTAGCAAGGTTGAGCCCCACCATGGCCGAGCCAGGTCGACCTTGAGCAAGCCTAAATTGGGACAATGAGGTCGAGCCTCGCCCTGCCATGGCATGGCTGGACCTCGCTGTTGTTTTGTCGAGCCTCACCCAGTGATGGTGAGGTCGAGCCTCATCCATATCCATGGCACTTCTGACCCACTGCTGGTTCAGATCGAGATCGAGAGAGAGGAGAGAGAGAGAGAGAGAGGGTTCGAGCCTTGACCTGCCAGTGAAGGGGTCGAGCCTCGCCCGGTCCATGGACACCCTGCTCGCTTGCTGTGCCTCTGGCTAAGGGGCTTGGTTTCCCTTAGAAAGAATCTCCTCCGCTTTCTGTCCAAAAAAGATGGATGGTTGGGAAAAAAAAATAAAATAATTTAAAAAAATATTAAAATATTTAGTCACCAGCTGGTCAGCTAAAATTCATTGGATGGTCTGAAATGACACCTTACAAAAGATTTAGGACTGAATCGGCAAAAAAAGAAAAATATGACTAAATTGGCATAATTGCAATAGATTTATGAATTTTTTTGATAATTTTTTCGATTGTGGAATGTGAAAGAGATTTGGTTATCAATTTGACTCAAACATACATGTTGCTAATCCAATTATAAAACGTGTGAGCTTTTTGTTACATTTACACTGGGCCATACAATTAGGGTTGTCAAGATGGGTCACTAATCCAGCTTTCACCCATATATATTAATAATGTGATAGATGGGTCGGCTCAAGTTTGTCATATGTGCTATAATGGGTTATGTAAAGAAAAGTCCAAAATAAATGGGTTTACATGGGCCCGTTGTGAAGCCCACGTACAGCCAAAATAACACAGAGAAAGTGTCGAAGAACGTGTGGCGTGAGGGCGGCTCATTCTCCAGCAAATCTCATTTTCACATCTCACTGTTATTCATATTCACGTGGAAGACCATCTCGCACACGAAACGTCGCCCCGGGTGTCTTCCACGTTCGACCTTTCCAACGTTACGAGCAAACCCCGACGAGGCTGCTACGATCTGCGAGACACACACTGAGCCTCGCTGACCACCTGGACCGCCGTTCGTGAGTCCTTGTCCGTGAGGACACCCTCGAGTCCTCGTCGGTCGCCGTCCGCGAGCTGCCATGAAGTCCCCGGCCGGCCAGTCTTGCTGAACCGATCCGATCCCGAGCCTTTGATTCGAAAGGGGAAATGATCCGACGATATTCAAATTAGGTAAAAATATTAAACCATGGAATCCTGCAGTCGATAGCGCAGGAATCGGACAGTTTGATCTACAACCACGTAGATCTGACTCGCTGATTCTTTTTTACTAAATTTGAATTGGAAATTATTTTCAAATTCATGCATTATCATTTGATTGCATATTTGTTCGATTATTTTCCCATTGAAAATCTCAAAAAGACTTAGCAAGATAGAAATCTTATCTGATAAATTTAATGCATTAGCGATATAAGATTTCCTAGAAACATAGGATATCTTTGCATATAGCAAGATATGATTTCAGAGAAATCTTATCTAATAGATAGATTGCATCTTAAATAATTTGCATATAAGATTAGGTTTGCATTACTAGATTTCCATATTTTATATCATATAGATTTAGGGACAAGATTTCCTAATAATTTTAGGGAAAACTCCAAAAAAAGGGCCCCAAGTACTCTCATTTTTTCAATTAAGGGCCCGAAGTGCACTTTGTTTCAAAGAAGGCCTGAAGTGGATATAGTTGCTTAAATAAGGCCTGAGCTCGCCGGCCGGCCGACCGGCCAAATTTTCCGGCCGATCAGTGTTTTTTTTTTATTTCATTAGTTAAATTAAATAAAAATAAAAAATAAAATTGAAAAAAGACAAAAAAGAAAACAGAAAACTCAGCCCCCTCCGCCTGTGGCCGCCGCCCCCAGCCGGAGGGGCGGCGGCCACTACCGTTGGGGTCGCCGGCGCCTCGGCAAGGGCCGGCGACCCCGCCGACGAGGTGGCGAGGGCCTGGTGGCCCTCGCCAGAGCCGGGAGAGGGCCGCGACCCTCTCCCAGATCTGGGCGAGGGTCGCCGGCCCTCGCCCAGTTTCGGGGCGAGCCGCCGCCAAGGGTCGGCGACGGTCGCCCCTCGGTGGTTGGGGGAGACCGTTGGGGGGGCGACCGTCGCCGACCCTCGCGGCTCGCCCCCGAAAACTGGGCGAGGGCCGGCGACCCTCGCCACCTCGTCGGTGGGGTCGCGGGCCCTCGCCGAGGAGCCGGCACCCCGACGGTAGTGGCCGCGCCCCTCGGCGTGGGGGGCGGCGGCCACAGGCGGGAGGGCAGCCCCCTCCCGCCTGGGTTTCTTTTTTTTTTCTTAGTTTTAGTTTTTTTATTTTTAATTTAATTTAATTAATGAAATTAGGTTATTTGAAAAAAAAAACACCTGATCGGCCGGAAAATTTGCCCCGGTGACCGGGCCGGCGGCTCAGGCCCTTATTTGAAACAACTATATCCACTTTAGGCCCTTCTTTGAAACAAAGTGCACTTCGGGCCCTTAATTTGAAAAAATAAGAGTACTTGGGGCCCTTTTTGGAGTTTTTCCCATAATTTTATGATTTAATTAAAATTATTTTCTAGACATTTAGGGTGATCTTTATTTAGGAAAGATGTTATTTTTTAATTGAATTTTTTAAAATTCATCATAAAAATACCAAAACATCTCATGCATAGCATTTCATATAGCCCAGGACATTTACATCATGCATATAGGTTAGTCATTTTATTTATATGCATATCATATAGTTTTCCATGTTAGTAGGCCCAATCATTTGCCATGTCATTAATAATATCCATGTCATTAACGCGATGTCCTATTTGCTGCTATCTAGAATAATGTCCAGGTTCATGCATATAATATAAATGTCTAGGGTCATTAATCTAGTTTGCATGATTAAAACATTTTAATCTAATGTTGCATGTCACTTAAGTTAAATTTGTATCATTTTTGCATGCTATTTAGATTAGACTCATTTAGTCAATTTGCATGCCATTTAATCAGAATCGCATGTCATTCTAGTTAAATTCATTTTGCATGTTACTAGAGTTAGGTCATTTAAAGAAATTCCTCACATGCCATGTCAGTTTAGTGTAATTGCCTATGCATTTCATTTCTTTGTATTCGTCATTTAAATAAGTGAAAACCATTAAAAAAAACATTGCATTAGACTAAGTCTTGCATTTGGGAGAAAAACGCTAGGGATTAAGCTGCAGCATCCAGATACGTTCCCTCATTCAATCTTGCAATTTATTTAATACTTTGATTATTGAGTATTTTGTTAATGTTTGTGTACCCGTATGATCATCTTACATGTTAACAGTTTAGTCTAAATTTAATTCAAGCTGCCTGCTTAAATATTTTCTTTAAAAATAAAAAGGTACTGAAAAGCACAAGAAGAATAAGATTGTATTGGCCTAAGCAAACCTTTGCATAGCTCTGTTACCATGATCATCTCATGGCTATTGAGAACGGTCCTAATTTATATTGTGAATCTTAATAGTACATAACCAAGTCTCCGAACTCATTAATCTCTGATTCGCAGAATTAAAGTATTTCTCCTGATACTTTATTTAAATATCTAATTAACTCATCATAAATCGATTAGTGGTGACTCCAAATTTAAATCATTTGCATGTTAAGAATCAAACCTAAGTTGCGATTGATATGAGTTTTGGGAGAGCTCGAATTAGACTATTAACTTAGTAATCTATTAGCCTAAGATGAATGAAGATTTTAGGTCGTGACACCGCTCCTCCAAGAATGGCGATTCTCTTGGTCATTCCTCTTCCTTTCCGATACCACTTGCTCCGACATTGTCGCCTTCAATACCCTTTTTCTAGCTTTGCCTCTTTTCTTCGCCCGAATCCACCCTTCCCCTTTTCGATGAGTTGAGGCTTTTGGGTCTCTGCCCCGATGTGTACACCTTCTATTTACACCAAAATATGATCAATTTTTTGTTATTATTGACAAGTGATAGATTTAGTTGATGCGAGTAGAGTTTGATAAAAATAATTACTGATAACTGAAGGTCACCGATAACTCGCCAGTGAAGTCTTCAACAACATAATGGAGAATTATCGACGAGAGTCTTGGAAATTTCTCAATAAAGTCATTAGTATCGATGGTGAGCAATCCACATGACGATAACCACATACACAAAGATAACCATTGGTTAGTTGTGACATATCCGTTTATAAGTGACTTCCGGTAGCAATCTATTCACGCGATTTTGTATTGGGAATATCTTTCATCGAAACTCGCTTTTCGATTTTTACTAATACGGGTTCGGTGGCTCTATTCTGATGGAGAATATGAATGAGGAGATGTTTCGAAAATTGAACAATATACGATTACGATACTCCTACTTGTTGTAAACAGGACATAAATTACTGAAATCTAAAGGTACAAGGAATGAAAAATGCAGAAAAGTTAAACTGCAGGTAGTAATGAAACTTGAAAGAAACAGAGCATTTCTTTTGTGTTGTGTCTTCTAGGCCCTTTTTTCCTCCTCTCTTTTGGATACTTATTAGCCTTGTATTCTCAACTATTTGAGTAGTTATTCTCCAATTTCAAACCTTTGAATTTTAGAGCCACTGCTAATCTCTTCTCAATCCACGATTCTCACAACTTGTTCGTGGAAATCGGAACATTTTTAATCCCACTTGTAACTGCATGGTCAGTTGAACCTTTTTGAATAACATTCCTTAACTTCCAAAAACCTATTCGCGCCTATGATTTTTGCTTCATATTTTCTGAATTTTGGGATACAATCCCCACATCGTATACTTGAGACTTACCGAATTCAACTCACACTAGTTTTCCATTCGGTATCTTTTTGTACTTTCTTTTAAACTTCCCGAATATAAGAGCGCCATCGTGTTATTTGGTAAGTCGTTTTCTTCTTACTATATTTCGGGATCTACTAGCGAAGTCTTTCCACGTGACATATCGTTTACAAGATACCGAATCATTAAGAGACAACTTCGGTATTAACACAATCAAAAGGAAGTTATATGCTTTTTCAAATTTAGTAACCGCCTTTTGTAAGGGTTATAAATATTCCAAATGTGTTCTTTGTGAACCCCCTTCAATCAAGCACAAAACTCAACTTTCTTTATTTTTATATTTATTTTCAATAATTTATCTCTCCAACAACTTTATATTCCCGTATCTTTATCCATAGTTCAGATAATTTGGTGTGTATCTTAGTCATAGTTTTTAGATCTTCGTTCAGATGTCGTATCTTTTTCATTGGACTTGGAAGTCGATCAAATTATGAAAAAATATTTTGTATATCGTGGTCAATTAAATTTCAGTGAAGCACATCTATTCCTTGTTTAAAATTTTGTCCGGAATCGCCACAAAACCCGTCTCCTCTTAACAAAAATCGAACAACATATTTCGGTGAGATATTTCATTGGCGAACATTTTTGGTGAAATATCATTTTGGCATGCCTAGTGGGACAACTTGTGGTTCGATTTGAAGAAATTCAATGTCGAGAGCAAGCACTCATCCACAGCCTGGCAATGTTGCGAGTAATGATCCCAATGACAGTTATAGGTCTAGGCACTCTGGATCTTTAGCCGTTAACTGAATGACAATAGAAGGCCAACATGAGGGGCATACTTTTCCTGACATCTGATTGAAGATCAATTGAGAAAATTGCACCAATAGTTGTCTTGATTGTAGTGTGTTGCAAGAGTTACTATTAAGTGAGTTTTTCAAGAGTTTGTTCTTATTCCGATGTCTTATAAATGCATAGTGATTGTTCATGTTTCTAGAGGTAGACCAAGAGTCGTGTAACAAGCCTATATAAAGGCGTGTCTTGTAAATATTTTGGTATGGGTAATTGAGGTGAATAAAGAAGTTTAGTAAAAGCCTTTTCATCTCCATCTCCATCTCCTTCTTGAGTGTTGTGAGTATTTGTTCTTCACCTTCAATTATGCCTCATCATATTTGCATCAAGCTGCACCTTTAAATTTTCATCAAATTGGTATCAGAGCATCTTCAAAAGAGTCAGATTAAAGTTTCTCCCAACATGAGGAGGGGCTATAATACATTGTGACAGTATTGTCGTCTATTTTATTGTTTCTTTTTGTAGGAGTGTTGTAAACATATATTGTCAAACACTGAAACAGATAAATGTATGTCAAATTTAGTATCGTGATGTTTCATGAACGACTCCATCGAGTCTCGAGAGATAGAAAGATTGACTGAACAGAATGACCAATTATCGAAACAAATATATTGAAAAGAGTTACCAACCATAATGACATGTATCCTTAGTCCTTACTCTTTCGAGTAAGCATTTTTTTAGCATGTTATGTTTTTGACATTCATTTCACGTCCAAAATTTTTAAAACAAAACTACCAAACTTGTTTATAACATGGATCAATGTTAATAACTTGAAAGAAACAGAATTTAGGTAAGTTTCGATTTTCACAAAAAAAAAAACTCTTCATCTAATTCGACCTTAATTTTCTTATGATTTGACTAGGTAAGAAATAATAGTGTTAATAGACATTAATATCAAATTGCGTTCATATATATGTCAAATCAATTTGGGAAAACAATATAACGATCGAGTGTTGTTTTCTCACATATTTAATAAACAAGTTGCTATGCATCTTCCACTTATTAAATGCTTTAGTGATAAATTGGATTTGGCGAAAAAAGGATAAATTGATTTGGATTAATTAAGAATGCATACACAGTGTCGACACAACGCATACACACTTTTCTAGTTCTTTATAAGTATTCCATCTATAAGTTTTTTTTATTCCAATTTTTACTTAATTTACTTACACTTTTTATTGTGCTAATTTAATTTAAAATTTCAAATGAACTTTTATCCAAGTAACATATACACATGAAGAATTTAAAGTGGTTAAATATGTGGTATGGATTTTCATAGGTTGGTTATATACATACATGTGTGTGTAAGTAGTATGGCTCGCGTACATGTTGGATCGGATATGAGTCACTAACTTGTATTGTGTATATATGTCAAAATGGATTAAATGAGTTATTTTAGGTTGTACCATTTTCGACTCGACCCACCCATTCTATGGCCTTACTAACACTGATTAAAAAAAAAAAAAAAGAAGCAGGGACTCACTCCTCAATCACGGGCACCATTGTTGAGTTCAATTACTTACGCACAGCATACAGTACTTCTTTATAATGACAACATGATTACCTAATAGTTCAAACATTTTGGTCAAAAGCGGGAAAAAAGAAAACCACGCATCTTACTAGTACGACGACATCAACAAATATATCACTTCCTAGTCACTTGGCCAAATGGATTGACATGCACGATGGGGTAACACACTAGCGGTTTAGCCATCTCCGCTGCGAATCCCGGCCCATGGCTCAAATCGACGGCCTCCTCTCCCTCCATCATCTTCCAATCAAAGCACTGAACCAGCGACCCGACAGCCGGGTGCATCACCAGCATCGCGAGCGATGCTCCGGCGCACCCACGCCGCCCGCTCCCGAACGGCAAGTACCTGAAGTTCTGACCCTTGAACTCCATCTGATGCTCCCCGATTTTCTCGCCCGAACTCTCCAGGAACCTCTCGGGCAAGAACTCGTCAGGGTTGGTCCATATCTCTGGATCCCTCATGATTGCGTAGACGTTGATGAGGACCCTTGATTTGGCCTCCACGAGGTAACTGTGGACGGAGCAGTCCTCTCCGCACTCCCTGATGATTATGGGCGCGGATGGATGGAGCCTCAGGGTCTCTCTGATGACGGCTCGAAGGTAGGGCAAGTTCGGGATGTCTGACTCTCTGACTAGCCTAGTGGGCCCGACGACGGAGTTGATCTCGTCCCGCAGCTTCTTGAAGGCTTCCGGCCGGTTGATGAGCTCCGCCATGGCCCACTGCATGGCCGCCGACGAGGTATCCGTGCCCGCCATGAAGAGATCCTGCCGATTAGTGGAATGAGAAACGATAACGTTAACATTTACATGAACGTCCTATATAGTGTTTTGAAATGTATAAGATGTCTGTGGGACTATTATCCAACGCTCTACACTTTCGGAACATAAAAATATTTATTTGCTATCGAGCCGTGTAACCAAAAGTAATTAAAAGACACTGTTTAAGTGTAATTGGTGTCATGTCATCGTCATCGATTCAACACCAATTACTTCTTGCCTAATTAACAAAATAAAAAGAGCACGGTCATAATAAACTTGTACTCACCAGAATAAAGGACTTCATGTCCTTTCTAGTTATCTTCATTTCAGCGGTTGGATCGTTGTGTGTCTCCAACAAGATGTCCATGAGATCCTTCCTCTCTGTAACTGATCCACGGATCAGCTTCTCTTCATGCTCCTTCATAATCCCCTCGATGATCCGGTCGAATGCCCCTAGCGCCACCTCAAGCTTCTTCCCATTCCCGGAAAAATCGAGCCACCTGAGAGGCCCCAACACGTCCCCAACGCTCAGCTTCCCCGCGAGCTCCAGACAAGCCTTCACAAGCTTGTTGATCTCGTTTGCGTCGTTTGTAGTCCCCGAGCACCGTGTGCTCATTATCATCCGGCAGATCACGTTGTTTGTGAAAGTCGTAAGCTCCTTGCTCAGGTCCAATGCTTTCCCTCCTCCGGCGCTCTCGATCACCGACCCAATGAGCCTCTCGACCTCCTCCTCACGGACGTTGAGGGAACTTTCGAGTTGAGGGACGGCAAGGAGCCTCGTCATGCACAGTTTCTTCATGAACCGCCAGTAGTCGCCATACGGCGCTGTGATGAAGCGCGATCCCCTGTAGATGAAGTGCTCCGAGGATCCGAACTCGGGCCTTGAGGAGAAGTTGAGCTCTTGGGTTTGAATAACTCCCTTGCAACAGAGGCACTTGAGGCGACAATGCATGAGGACGCCCCGAGGCGGAGGCGCATGAGCGGGCCATGGTTGCGGGCGAGTCCTTGCAAGGATTTGGGGAGGACAGGGCCGATCAAGTGGAGGTGGCCGAGGAAGGGGAGAGAGAGAGGGCTTGGTGGAGGTGGGATCTTCGAGCGCGGCTTGAGCTTGAAGCATGATTTGATGAGGGAGTGGACTAGGAGTGCGGTGAGGAGCCAGACGAGGAAGAGAAAGAAGTAGAAGACATCATTTGCACTGACTATGGCCATGAGGGATGTGAAAGTTCATAGATTTGAGAGAGAGAGAGATAGTATCTGGGGCTTGAAAGAACAGAGCTAGCGGTGAGGCTATATATAATGCATGAGAGTACGCCAACTCCCATGTAAAATGTGAAGAACCAAATAGCTTGCTTTTCTTTCCACATGAGTTAATACTTTTTTTTTTTTTGAAGCTTTTAGCCTGAGAGTCTGACAAGATTTCTGATCACACAATCTCTCAATCAATGAGTGTTTTAAGTAAAACATGTAGTGATGATATGTAGATATATAATTGAAATTGTACCGTCTCTGTGAGAGAAGTATTTCTCTTCCAGCTCACAAAACTAAGATACTATTCACGTTTTATAGAGGCAAATCTTCTTTAAAAACTAAGTCGTCGTCGGTTTCTTATACCCACTATCAGAACATGTGACATGAACGATACTCATAGCATACTTATCTACAATCAAGCAAGCAATCTCGTTTTAAAAATAATCGCATGTACCGTCGAAACAAAAGATACATAATCCAAGAGGGACCCTCTCCATAATTGATTAACAAGATTCTTCCTGAAGCAGGGAAAAGTGAAAAAGAAAGGTTCGAGGGAAACCTTAAATGTAACTTGAATTTGTTTATGTGCTTAAACCGGTTTATAACCAATAAGTTTTAACGCTGATCATCTGACTTGATTTTATTTTTAATTTTCTTTTGGAGACATGAATTGTTTTACCTAAGCCCTTTGTAGGGGACATTACGATTGACGAGACCATGTACCAGGGAGATAGTCCAGGAAAATTAGGACAAATGTGCTTATCTCAGTGGTCCTAAGGGGTGGTCCTCGGAGGTGGTCCTCGTACATGAATTAACAACGTGGTCCTCCTCATGCATTATTGAGGCCCTCTTGCAATTGATTAATGTCTAACTATAGTAATAATTATCAAACCCATATGGGCCCCGAAAGTGAGATCAATGAAAGTTTGGAAGATGAAACTTTTTAATCGTAGAAATCGAAATGGGTTTTGTTTGGAGCAACGGCACAAATTGTCATTGAAATTTAGCTCATCATGCAATGTCATCCTTAAACTTTTAATTTATTCAATGCGATCCCTTAATTTTAACTCAATATGCAATGTAGTTTTAAATTTTTAATTTGTTCAATATGATCACTGAACTGTTGATGCATATTTAATTTAGTCTCTATATCATATGAAGATTTTCGAAATAGCACCTAAACTTGAATTAATGAAAGGATAACATTAGGTATTTTTATATAGGCTAGGGACTAGATGTTGACACCTGATTTTTGGTTTACCTTTTTTTAGGAAAATTTTTAACAATTCATAAAAAAAAATTCATAAAATTGAAAAAATCAACTTTGGGAATCTTGGCAAAGCCTAGGGAACCATTTTTTTAACAAAAAATATTTTTCATATTTTCAATATTTTTCACCATTTTATTTTGAAAAATTCATAAAAAAAATTGATTTCTAGGGCATGAATTGTATTAGAAAAGGAATTTTCCCCCAAAAATTTCTAAGGATTTACACAAAAACCCCAATTTTAAGTTTGACTTGAGGACGTATTTTGCAAAAACCAAACCCTGTATCATCTTTTCTGCAAAAACTAATGCCACCATTGAATTCAGAATGTCAAAAAATAGGGGGTGACGTGCCCTAATTTTTAATTTAGTCCCTAAAAAATTTTTAATTGCATTTTATTAGTTTTAGGGACTATTTTACAAAATTAAAATTGTGCATTTTGGTCTTTTTTTGCGAAAGCTGATAATTCCTTGAACTTTGGGCTAGTAGTATTCCACCACATCAAAATTTTAAGGTCATGAGCTTCTTCACGTTCAGCTCTAAAATATCGTTCGAGCTCAATTAAATCACTCTTAGACTCTTTTTTCTCTTTATCAATAAAGATATCATACACCCTTCTCACAAGCAAATTGAAATCTTTATCTTGATTATGCATATTGCAATTAGGATCGTGATTACTACCAATCATAGGTTCACCACCTAAATTTTTGTCACAATAACTAAGAGAAGATTTCTCATAGAATTTAAATAAATGCTCTAGGGTCAACTTCGTCTCATTAAACATCTCATTGAATTTCATACTATCTTCGTAAATGAGTCCATAACAATGCATCATATACTTCCAACTTTTTTCTAGGATCCAACACTACCGCAATCAACACCATTTTATTCATTTTTTCAAAACTTCCATAATATTTGTCAAACTTATCTTTTATTTTTGCACCCATAGCTCTCATCATAGGATTCATAGCCTTCGACGCTACTTTCAAATAATTATACAAGGAAGTATCTCGTCAAAATACTCAATAGAAGTGATATACAAACTCCCATACATCCTCTTGGTGGCATCATAAAACATTGCCAAGAAAATGGAAAGGATAATGGCATTTTTCCAATCTACAGAGGTCGGAGTATCAAAATTAGGCTTAGCAGAGAAAGAAATTTTATCTTCATCCATCCTTTCAAAAGCTTTTCTTAGCTTTAATGCAGGGTGTAACATTAGGTAAGTGGAGTTCCACCTAGTGCTAACATCAAGACAAACTGAACCCTTATAAGTGGTCCTTGTACTCTCAATGTAACCTTGAAATATTTTAGCTCTCATAGGGAAACTCCTCACATACCTAACCACGTTTTGAATACAGGTAACAAAATTACGTACCTCAGCCAAGCCATCCTTCATGGCTAAGTTCAATATATGAGTTGTGCCCCTCACGTGTAACACTTCAACATCTAATATCAATAGACACTCTTTAGAAAATTGTCTTTTCAAATAATCAAGGCCAGTATCATTCACACTAGCATTATCCACAATAATTATGGACAATTTTTTTCTTAATGCCCCACTCATAGGTGTATTTCTCAATCGCTTTCCCATATCCTTGCCCTTGTTACTAGAAATCACCACAAAATTTATGATTCTTTTGTGCAATTTTCAATCATCATCAATATAATATGTAGTTAGACACATATAGTTCATATTGTGAATGGAACTCCATGTGTTGATCATGAGTGCGATCCTAGACTTGAGCTTACGAAAGGAAAACTTTAACACTTTATTTTTTTTTTGCAAAAAATACAACTTCATACAATCTCTATAGTAAATCCTGACAAATGTGTGAAGAGAGGTCGTAACTTATTGATGAAATTTTGAAATCCCATATGTTCAACTAGCGAAAAAGGTTGTTCATTGATTATAATCATCTAAACAAGCATTTTCCTACAACTATCTTGATC
Organism: Psidium friedrichsthalianum; assembly: GCA_019149425.1. Taxonomy (NCBI): domain Eukaryota; kingdom Viridiplantae; phylum Streptophyta; class Magnoliopsida; order Myrtales; family Myrtaceae; genus Psidium; species Psidium friedrichsthalianum. The sequence goes on from JAGVVM010003421.1 coordinate 12,924, forward strand.
AAACTTTCATGTAGTTAAGACAATAGCGATGCCAGTATTTCCCATATACCTTGAGTCCCACCTACTCTATGTGATGTAAATAATTTTTGCTTCTTGTCTAAATTGGTAGGATTGTTTCTGCACTTTTTCACATGCTTAACATATTTGAAGTACTATGATTAGCATGGTACGATACTGAATCCCACAATAATTGCGTATCATCATAACTTTTTCGTTTGCCTTTTTTTCGCCTTCATGAAAATGAAGCCAAGCTAAATATTTTCGCTTACTAGGACAAGATTCAAATTCGGTTACATTGTTCGTGTCGGATGACTCAACAAATGCTTCTCCATCTCGTGATTCATTATTGGAGTCATCATACTATTGCTATTCTTCATTTTCATTTATATTTTAATAGATCCTGAATGAAAAAACAAAGTTTGGTGTGGTCAGTTACTCAGTCATGAGCACATAGGTCACAAGGCCATCAAGAGAAATCCTTATATATAAATATTTAAATTGAAATTCAGATTTATGGCGTAAAGAGCATTTAAAATGTAGCATTTCACTGAGATGAACACATGGCTCCGAACGCATCAAGCACTCACGACTCAGTCCCAATATTTAGCATAACACATGTTTCTGAAGCAACTTAATGAACTAAATAGACTAATCGGAGATAGACCCGTGACTCAGAGACGAAAAGATAACACCAATTTCTATTGATGACCCGCAATCCCGCACAAAAAAATTAAAAAACACTCGTTTCTATTGATGCATCCCTTATGAAACTGACGTCTCCATCAATTATAATCACAATTCCACTAATTTCAGAGATAAATGTCAACAAAAATGTCACAACTTTCCCTTTTTAGCATAACATCAGTCATCGTAATAGGGCTCAAATTGAAAACATAATTATACACCTCTGACTAACCTCTATTTCAAGCACACAGCAAAGCCAAGAGGGAGACAGCTGAGGAGAGATTGAGAGCAAATCGAGACCAGAGGAGTGCTGAGGAGAGATTGAGATCTAAACGAGATAAGATGGACTGAGATCGACTGAGGGAGTAGGAGTGACTGAGATTGATTGAGGGAGCGATGACTAAAAGTAGGAGATCGACTGGAGATTGACTGGAGCGAACGAAGAGAGCTGAGATTAGGGTAGAGTCTTTTTTCATTTTACAGGTCTAGGCTCTCTTTTTTAGAAAGATGGGTTGGGCCTTTGAGAGATGGTTTCATTTTAAAAAATTGACCCATTCATTATATAAAAATTGGTTCGGTTGGGTTGGTTAGATGGTTCCCAACCAAAATCGGAAACTGAATCGGTGCCCTTCAATTCTAGAAAATTACAATAAAAAATCAAATCATACCTACCAGTTACAATTCGAAATCAGCCAGTTGGATACGATCTGGTCCGGTTTGGTTGGATCGTGATTTTTTTTGCTCACCCCTAGATTTATCTAGATGATATTGTAGTCTATAGCCAGATGTTTGAGGGACGCGTCGAGCACTTTAGACATGTGTACCAATTTCTATAGGAGAATGACTTGTACTTGAAGTAGGAAAAGTGTGCCTTTGCCCAACGAGAAATGCCATTCTTATGGTACATCATTGGGGATAGATGGGTGCAAATGGATTTAGCAAAGATCTGAGCCATTGTGGAATGGGAGCTACTAACCAAGGTGACGGAGCTACTAACCAAGGTTACAGAGCTAAAATGGTTCCCAAGCCTTGCAAATTACTACTGACAATTTATCCAAGACTATTTAGACATTATCTTGCCACTCGCAGACATGATAAAGAAGGGAAAGCCATGGGAGTGGATGGACTAGTGTCAAGTGTGTTCGATCGATTGAAGTGGGAGATAGCTAAGGCGTCGATGCTTGTGCTGCTTGATCATGCCAAGTTATATGAGGCAGAGACTGATACCTGGATTTTGTTATTGGTCATCACTTAATATAGGATGGACATCCGAGGGCCTTTGAATCAAGGAAGTTGAGTGAAACCAAAACGATAGTATACGATCCAAAAGAAGGAGATGACGATGATGGTACATTGCCTTCATATGTGGTGACACTACCTCTTGGGATCATGGTTCTTCGTGAGGAGGGATAATGTGGCCGAGCTACTTCATAATCCAAAAGAAGCTGAGTCTGAGCAAGTTCGTTGGTAAGACTTTCTCGCACAATTCGACTATGTGCTAGAGTATAAGCCAAGGAAGGCAAACTCCGTGGCCGATGCACTAAGTCGAAAGATGGAGTTGGCTATCATGAGCTGATCGAGTGCCCATGGACCAAATGGATCAAGGAAGGGCTCCAACATGGTCCGATCGCAAAGGACCTTCTTGGGTGTGCTTGGGAGGGAAGAACTAACGATTTTGGTGTGAAGATGACTTACTCTACACCAAGGGATGGCAACTGTACATGTTGCTCCATGGGAAATTACAAAATGAGGTATTATTCGAGTACTACGATCAAAGCGGCAGGTCACCTGAGATCCACAGCATTATGGTACATGTGGAGGACCATTACTTTTGGCTACACATGTGCAATGACGTTGAAGCCTATGTGAGGATACGCCTTGTATGCCAACAAGTCAAACTTGAGCAAAAGTTACTGGTGAGACTTCTTAGGACATTACCATCCAGAGCATCTCTAGGAGAGTGTCTCCAAGGACTTCATAGTGAATTTGCCTAAGTCCGAAAGGTGTCAGACACTTATGGTCATGGTGGATCGGTTCTCTAACTATGCATCATTCATGTTGGCTACAAAGGATTATTCAGCCGAAGAGGAGATCGAGTTATTTTTAAAGCACGTTGTTGAGTATTGGGGTGTAGCATAAATAGTCATGAGCGATTGCGACCCTCGATTCACGAGCAAGTTTTGGACCAAACTTTTAAGTTGCTAGGGTTGAATCTTAGCTTCTCCATGAGTCTCCATCCCAAACAGATAGTTAGACTGAGCAAGTGAATGTGCTTTTGAAAGTGTACTTACGATATTATGTGAGTATGATTCAAAGGGATGTGTGAAGTTGATCAACACATCCAAATTCTGCTATAACCTCCAGCGAAGTGAGTCCACAAATAAGAGCCCATTCGAGATAGTGTTAAGATAGCAACCGCTTACTCCGAGCATGGTTGCAATGGGCTAACGGGGAAGTAGCCCATTGGCTTACAAATGGCTAAGAAGTGGCAAGAATAGGTGAACTTGGCATGGGCTTGTCTCCACAAGACCGCGAAATGCATGAAGAAATGGACTGACAAGAAGCTATGGCATGAGGAGTCCCAAGTTGGCGACCTAGTGCTGGTCAAGTTATAGCCGGTCCTATGGTACTGAGACATAAGAGGTTGATTTGCCGATGTGATGGGCCATTTCAAGTAATACAACGAGTCAACAAGGTGGCATACACAGTAGAACTCTTGCCAAAGCTAAAGGAACATTCGGTGTTCCATGTTAGTATGGTTATGCTGTTTCACGTAGATGAAGAGACTCGGATCAAGAGGAGTCACAATGAGCACTTCTTGGGGCAAAAAATCTTCTACGATTATAACGTTGACTACATTTTGACGAATCAAGTCATCCAAAAGCAACACCATGTACCCTAGTGAAGATACCATATTCGATGGAAGGGTCTACCAGAGAGTGGCGCATGCTAGAAACCCGAAGAGGCTTGTTGGCAATTTGGAGGCAAATTGATACATCAATACTGAAGAGGTGACAAAGGCATTACCTAACTAGGTGGGGGAGAATATCAAGGCCCAATAAATTCTTATGCAAGGATGGGTGGTGATGTGTATGATGGATCAAGCAGTGGACCAAAAAACACGGTGGCCCATGAATAATTTGACATGGCGGAGATAACTCGAGGAGGTCGGGTGCACGGCTAGGTAAAGAAAGTAAATCAGACTTTGAAATTTAATTTTTCTTGTAATTCTATTGATGTACATGATGAGTTTAAATAGATACACGGTTACATGGTGAGTACAAAATTGATTCCTCAAATTGAGGAAAGAGTATTACATTCAAAAAATCATAATTTAGGATTTTATGATGATATCTTATCATCCCCCTGCAAGCCAAGCTTGGTTGGCTAAAAGTGAAGCTTTGTATGTAAAAATTTAATGCAATTAGAACTCAGACTATTTGTGAACATATCCGTAATTTCTAAACAGTGAGAATCTTATGCTCAACTAGTTCACTGATACAATGAAAATCAATATCAACATATTTCGTTCTTGAATGGAAAACTAGATTATAGCAAGAGAGATTGCAAAAAGGTTATCATATCAGATGGTGGGTAGCCTAAGGAGTGGGCAATGCAGTTCATATAAAAAGGATAATAGTGAATTAATTCAGCTACAATGTGAACCAGACATTGGTATTAGCCTCAAGTGAAAAACATTCTATCGTCATCTGTTTCCTAATACTCCAGGAAATAGGGTTGGAATCGATGAAAACACAAAACCCACCAATAGAGCATCAATCAATTAGGCAGCCTGCCCAGTTGGCGTTGTAGTAGGTAGTGAGCTAGTGTTGGCCTAGACAAAAGTGAAGATTATGAGTGATTGTGCCTTTCAAATAATGCAAAGTGTATTTGATCACCACAAGATAATCCTCGGTGGGAGACTCTAGAAACTGGCAACTTGATTGAAGGTAAAAGAGATAATAGGACATGTTAATATAACATATTGCAATGCTCCAACAAAACTCCAAACAGCAGGCGTTGGGACAGTTTTACATTAGTCCATATTTACACACTTGAGGACATCCATAATATACTTCTACTGACTAAGTTTTATGCCTTCAAAATTACATGTTATCTGAACACCAAAAAAATAAGATAGGCCCGAGATCCTTTATGAAAAAATGATGGCCAAGATATGAGACTAACTACTGCAAAGCTAAAGTATCATTGCTAGTGAGTATGATATCATCAACATACAAGAAGAGATATATGGTTATATGCCATTGGTGGAAATGAATAGTGATGGATTGGAGTTAGAGACGATGAATCCAAAATCATGGAGTTTTGAATTAGATTTTTCATACTAGGCTTGAGGAGTTTGACGGAGGCCATAAATCAATTTCTTCATGTGACAAATATGATTAGGTTTTCCCCAATCAACATAGCCTGGAGGTTAGGACATAAACATCATTTCCTACAAATCACCATGTAAAAATTTACATTCGACATCTAATTATTGAAGTGACCAATTGTGAGAGACTGCAAGAGATAAAATAATTTGAATTGTGGTAGGTTTCACCATGGGATTGAAGGTCTCAACAAAATCAACGTATGGCTATTAATGGAAACCCTTGGCAACAAGACGAGTCTTGTAGCAACTAATAGAGCCATCTGGATTTTGTTTAACTCAGAATACTCATATGCAGCCCACTATGTTCATAGTAGGATCATAAGGGACCAAATACCATATTTGTTATTGTTGAAGATAGGTAAATATAGCATGATACCATTGACAATCCTTAACCATTGAGGATCCTTAACCACTTGGGAGTAACATGTTGGTTTAGAGGTATGGTTAGCGATAAGTGCAAGCAAAAGTAGGTGAAGGTTGTGGGAAAAGGTCTTTTGTTTGGTAATACCAGACTTAGACCTTATTTGCATTAGGTGGGTGGAAGGAAGGACATTGTGATTGTCAATAGGTGGAGGAAGGGGTTGGCTAGAGGTACGCTCAGTAGTTGATGAAAAAGGCACCAGGGACATGTTGTTGGATGTGAGAATCACTTGTGAAGTGGTGGAATGACCACAATGAGCATGCTCAGTTTGAATGACTCCAAAGAAATCGCGATTATGATGTGGAGGATGTGAAGAATGAGTGAGAGTAATGTGGGAGTGAGGAAACTTAGTTTCATCAAAGATAACATGATAAGAAATATATTTACTCGACCAGATGAGAGATATATACAATGATACCCTTTATGATTGGAGCTATAGCCCATAAAACAAAAAGGGGTTGATCGAAATTGCAATTTGTTAGCATTATAAGGCTGGAGCCATGGAAAGCAAAGAGTACCAAAAGTTTGTAAGTGTGAATAATCATGAAAGGTGTGAAGCAAAGTTTGCTACAGGGAACAAGTATGATGTTGAAGTATGGGCATGTGGTTAATAAAGTAAATCGCTGTGGAGAAAGCTTTAACAAAATTTAGAGGGAATATGAGCATGGGCCATCATAGCTAAGGCCGTTTTCATGATGTGGCGATACTTGCATTCCACAAATCATCTTTTTCTAGTGTGTGGAGGCAAGAATATTCATGTGTAATGCCATATGATTGAAAGAAAATTGTTGAAGGAATTACTTGTGAAATCGCTACCACCATCCGAACGAAATGTGGTGATGGTGTGTCACAAAAGATTTTTAACTTGCTTTTCAGAACTAAGAAGATGTCATAAAAGTCGAATTTTAATCTCATAGGAAATAACCAAGAGTATTTAGAAAATCATCGATAAAGAGAACATAATATGAATAATTAGAACAAGATAATGTGAGAGTGGGGCCCATACATCACAATGTAATAATTCTAGAGGACAACTATAGTTGGAATAAGACTTGGAAAAAGAAAGCTTGTGACTCTTCCCTGCTAACATGAAGAGCAAATGCGAGAGCTTGATTTATTAGAAATAGAAACAACTAAGAGAATAGCCCATTGAATATGAGAGGGGTTGTCGAAATGAGCATGCCATTGGTCTGTGGTGATGGAGGAACTATAATTTGGAGTAGTGGATGATGGTGGAGTGTGAAAGGGTCCAAGTTCTCAACTGGCCCTTGATATAGTTCTTCCTAAGGTGTATATGGTTGGGCGTTCCAATGCCTTATATGAAACGGGGATCGGACTGGTTGTCTCAATCCTTGAATTTTTGGGACTGGGGACTGAACCAAGATCAAGCGACCCGGGATCATGATCCGATCCGGACCAGTGGTCCAATCGATCTTGATCTGGTCCCTATGAGACTGCTAACATCAATTGCTTATAAAAATCTAATCATTGGATTTAACCTAATAATTTTCAGTCTCAACCATCTAACCTAATAAAATATACACTTGACAATCATATAACCATCACGTAAATACTTATAATTCTAAAATAATGAGAAAAGACTAAATTAGGAAGAAAAAAACACTTAAATAACTAAAACAAGATTATGTTCTTCATCATTTTCCTTGAGTTGAAAGAATCAAGCTCAAAGTGGGATTACATTTGTACTTCACTAAATTCAAGTGTGAACAAATAATGGATTTGCATAATATAGTCAAGACAAAAGATGAATTGAGTCGAGACAAACACGATCGGAGACTGCATATCAATAAACAAGATCGGAGGCTACATTGCGAAAGTGAGATGCGAGTGTCAAGCGAGAAGAGAGGAGTGAATGTCGAGCAAAAGAAGGGAAAATTAGATTATATATATTTTGGGCGATTCGTTCGGTCTCATCCACCATGCAACCGAGGATCAGATCGCCCTATCACCAATCCCAATAAATGGGACTGAGGACCTGATTGTTTTCTTAAGGATCGGACCAACCCGATCGATCCAGTTTGATCCATCCAGTTTGCTCACCCCTAGTTCCTCCTCGTTACCTTGTCCTTAGTACAAAAATCAGAGGCATCAAAATTAAAGAGACAGCTATTATCTTTGGAAAAGCGATAGAAAGAGAGTAAATTGTGCGAAAACTATGGGATAATGAATATAGATTAAGGTGAATATGCGATAGAGAGGATGAGATGGTAGTAGAGCCAACATGTGCAATGGGCATACTGTGACCACTACCTATCTCAACATTGCCATTACTATCATAAGCAGTTGAAATGTGGAGATTGTCGAGCTCTAGAATGATTTGATGAGTGGCTCCAGTGTCAATGTACCAAGTTATGGATAGGGTAGAGGCAATGGTTGCCATTGTTGTAGGTTTTGCCCGTGGATGGCAGCCTTGATAGGTGTAATCCATATGGTGATAACAATCAATGATAGCATGACCCATATGATTGCAAACTAACATTTTGGACAAACACTCAAATTTTGAATTTTCTAATTGACCTTAGGGTGATGGTCGTTATTGCACTTATGAAGAGGATGTGGAGGATTGCTAGCATAAAGAAAATGTATCGCGAGATGGTGTATGACTATGACCAGAGAGAATTGATGAGAGTTTTTGGGCTTTCAAGGCTTAGAAGCCACCGATGATTAGGTTGAGCTAAGATTGCGAGCGATATATCTTCAGTCAAAGAGAGATCATCACAAATTAACAATGTATGTAGTTCTTCCTAGATAGGGTCGATGTCCAGTGTGAATACGAATCGAGGAACAAAATTGTTGATATGATGGTGGTAGCCCATCGAGGATGTGAACAAGTAGATCATCCTCACTTAGGGGAGAAACACAGGCTACCAGCTGGTTAGAAATGACCTCAAATTGCTAGAGATAATTAGACATAGGTTGAGTGCCCTTCTTAAGTTGAATAAGTAGTCATTTGAGGGGCATCACATGGGCAGCGCTATGGAGGCATATCTATTATTGAGCAGATCCCATTGCTTGCTTGGCAGAGGTGAGTCTAAACATACACAAAAGAGAGGAGTCGCTTAATGTAGCATTAATCCAGAATAACAGCAGCTAGTCTTTTTCAAACCAAGTTGGATATGTAGGATCATTAGGTGAGGTGGAGGAACAGAGCCATCAACATGATGCATTAGGTAATGAACACGTAAAATAGATGTGAACAAGGATTTCCGAAGGAGATAGTTGGAGGCATTTAGTTTGATTGGGATGAGGCTAGAAATGTTCGAAATTGCAATAGGTGAGGATTGAATTGGGGTGTCAACAATGCCATTAGCTTCTATATTAACAAAATCAATATCTTCAGAATTAGTTGAGGGAGCCATTACGCTATTACACAAAGAGCTCTGATACCATAAAGAAAGTAAAAGAGACTTTGAAAATGATTTCCCTTGTAATTCTATTGATGTATAGAATGAATTTAAATAGATACACAGTTACAAGATTAGGAAAAAATTGATTCCTCATTTGAGGATTCAATATTGATTCCTCAAATTAAGGAAAGAATATTACATTTAAAAAATTAGAATTTCTTGATTTTAGAATGATATCTTATCACTAGGCGTATCCCTGGTGTTCTAGAACACTCCAAGATCATTCTAGTGGCGGGCTAAGTAATGATCAAATCTTATCTAGAGAATCCATAAAATAAGCAAGGTGAAGAGTCCTACAAGGGACAACTTATGTAAGACAAATTATAGGAATCTAAACATGCAAGACAAGTATGTAGGACAAAAGGGAAAAAGACAAGGGCTGGAAAAACAAGGGATCTCCCACTGCGTATGTAAAGAGGTCATCCCTCATTTGTAACACACACACACACACACACACACACACACACACACACACACACACACACACACACACTATTCAGAATACAAATTCATGCTTCCTCTTCATACTTTTTCTCTCTCCTTGTACAATCCTTGCATCATGTGAGTGCCTGAATCGATTGAATTGGAAAGGTTTCCTAAGGCCGTGCAGGTGTGGGAATGCACAACTGACCCATAACATCTCTCTCTCTCTCTCTCTCTCTCTCTCTCTGAGATCCGGTCAATCTATATCCACTACTGATGTTACAGTGAGTCAAGCTTGCTAAGCTCTTACCTCTCACAATTGGTGCTAGGCAATCCAAGTCCTAACTTTGCCTCAGTCATGCATAATCCAAAACATTGGCAAAAACTCATTCTGGTTTGCCTTCGATCAAGAAGAGGAAGCAGTTGAGGAATGAGAAGTACTTTATTCGATCAAGTGTTCGATTTTGGAAATTAGATCATAGAGAGTGAAAGCAGAACTTTCAACAAGAAAGTGAAACATTTATTTTCCCTTCTCCGCCGTCTCTTGCCCCAAACAATCAGAAGGTAATCTTGCCAAGCATAAGCAAAGTATTTTTTATTTTACCAATAGGACCTTTTTTTTTTATGATTTGCTTATTTTCAAGGAGTGCATCGGCCAATTTATAATAAATAATGGCATCGGGTTTTCGGCCACACAAATGACACTTAAGTGAACATCTTTTAACCAAGTGACATTTAAGTTAATAAAAAAAGAATTATGATACTCAAGTGAGCAATGCACAAAATGAGACACTGTGGTGTCCTAGGCTTCTTATAAAAAAATACTCATTTCACATTTGAATGGTAATGTATCTTTGATCAACTTAGGGTTGGTTAATCTACTTTAGCCATTAGGTTCTCCAATTGCATGAGTGGAAAGATATCAGAAAAGTCAAAAAACTATTGCATTGATTCTAATCCAATCCTCAACCTTTCAACTAGATCAATTAGTTTTAAACCTTTTCATATTTTGCCAATTGAGTCCATTAATTTGGAAATTATGATGTGGACGCAAGTCATCATTCATGGCACAACTAACGATAATTTGGACATTTTTTTGTACTTTTTCTTAATATTTTTTTCTTTTCTTTTTCTTCCATGGTCCCCTGGCTAGTAAGGGCGAGTGCCGCGAGCCGCCCTCATCTGGCCGCAGGCAATGGTCAACCTCACCGTCGTCGGCTATGGCCTAAGAAAAAAAAAGACAATAGTTGATTTTTTTAAGAATTATAAAAAAAATGTTCACATCAGCATTAACCGTGTCAATGCAATTTATGTTAGCATCTATGTAGGCAATTTTCGGCTAAATTGGACATTAAATGGACTTAATTGACAAAATGTAAAAATATTTAGGATAAAATTAATCCAATGAAAGATTTATGGCTGATCAGTGTCAATGCAATAAGTTTATATTTTTTTTATACTTCCCATCAGTAACACTATATAACATGGCATATGTTGACACATCTGTCTTTACTTACTCAGTCATGCGTTTACTTATGAATGAATTGCCACCTTTGATTCCAGATTGTTAAATTAAAATGATTCATCTTAACATGTCATGGGTGACGTAAAAAGACATGAATGAGCTGAAACGATATGCTTGACAGACTTTCTTTTCTAAAACCTTTGTTTTTATGCGCCTAATTGATTACCTCTGGCAAATTATAAAGAAATGATGAGCTGACTGGTCGTTCTGGGCCGATAGATCAGATGTGATGTATTTTGCTAGAGTCCACACAATGTCATAATCAGAAGATTGATGTCCAAATTTCTGTAGTGATTCATATTCATCTGTGTCCACTTTAAAGAAAATATAGTAACGATGATGAAAAGACTAACTTAAAAAAACGCTAGCAAGTTTTCGGAAATTAATCAAAACATCGTAACAATGATTCGATCGTGGGCGGGTAAGGAAATGATTTCCAAGTTAGTTTAAACATAAGACAGGACGAAAAAACAGAAATTAGTAATATTGGCCGATGTACTGCGCTTGTACGACTGAAAACTCGGGAACATTGTTCATTTACTCATAAACCTATCGTTGCGGATTGCCATTACAATTCAAACTTTTCAATTATAACAATTAATTCGTAAAATCATTACGTAAAGTTTCAATGTAATCGTTTCCGATCAATTCCGCAAGGAATCTCTGTAGTGGCGGTGTGCTATGTTATACGGCCAACGATTACTGGGCGCCGTGTCAATTAATTTGATGAAAATTGGCTAGAAGGACTTGCAATGTAGTTTTGAAGATTCAGGACGAATTGGCAAACTTAATAGACTAGGACCGAATTAATTCGTACATAGATTTATAATTATTGATGGTCTCGGTGGAAAAATCGATATGTAGGAGAGAATTAGGTAGTGATCGATGTCGAAGAAGATGCTCAAGCTTTATCGTTCACTTCATACGAGGACCTTAACCAGTTTGATGGTGATTATGGATCTTCTGTCCAGTCTGTACACGAGATGTCGTTGTGAGCTCATCTGGTACTCGGGTTCCTCCGAGGAATCTCCATCTGTGTTACTGCTCTCATCATGCCTTTGTAATTTCGGCAGTTCCTTTATTGTGATTTGGCTAAAGAATTAGCGCTGTCTTGTTTTTATCTCATCGCTCATTCGCCTAAACTTAATCGAGCAAACGAGAAATGACAGTAGTCTTGCATAGAGGTGAGCCACCGGGCCTATTCGATCCGGGACCTGCCGAACCAGCCATGTCCTAGACGCGTCACAATGGGAACCGATTCGGCAGCCAGTTCTTTAGTCTGAAACTGTCGCGATTCTATCGCAGACTGGTTTTTGAACGGGACTAGTTCTAGATTATCTCTCCTCAGGTCTCTTCTCACTTCGTCCACCGTTTCTCAATTCTCACAGTCTGCAAGCGCTTTGTTCTTCTGTGTTCCTCGTTGGTCCTCGAGTCTATTCGATGCCGTCTCATCTCACTCTCTCCCAGTCCCATGGA